>VXBX01005609.1:9827-37873 GCA_013400415.1 Scytalopus superciliaris
TTTTTCCCATGGGGCAGGCAGTTTCTTTCCTGGTTCCATGGCTGAAAAAAAAGAGAGAGGAGGTGATCCCTCTGAGGCACAGGGTTGGTAGATGAAAGAAAAATTCCAAGTTTTTAAATCCATAACAGAAGCCTACAAGAAAGATGGAGGGAGACTATTTACAAGAGCATGTAAAAAGAGTGGGGAAGAGGGAATGGCTTTAAAGTGAAAGAGGATGTTTTGATTATATATTAGGAAGACATTCTTTACTGTGAGGGTGGTGAGCACTGCAACAGGTTGCTCAGAAAAGTTTTGTATGCCCCATTCCCAGCAGACTTCAAGGCCAGGCTTGACAAACCTGGCCTAGAGGAAAGTGTCCCTGCCCATTGCAGGGCATTTGGAACTAGATGATTTTAAGGTTACTTCTACCCAAAACATTCTATGAGTTTGTTAAATTCCTTTTTGTCTTCTCTTTTGCACAGGAAATGTGTCTGAATTTGCCAATTCAAAACTGTAGTTTTGATCACAAGAAACTATCACAAAATCCACAGGCTTTTAATTTAAATGTAAGACACCTTTCCTTGACCTCTACTTTTTGGTGCTCACCCAGATGTTTATGCTTGTGCAGTATAGGATGATACCCACTTCATTTACGGTTCAGCTAGATGATGACAGAAGAACAGACATGACACTGTTAATTATGTTTCTTAATGCATGGCTAAAACATGCTCACATTCAGCACTGCTAGTTTTGAGCAGACCATTTTCTGGTATTTGTCAGCTTAGATTATGACTGTTTTTCAGTTGTGAGACATGCAGTATAGGTTTTCAGCAACTGTTATTCTTTTAAGATCATGTCAGTAAGACACCTCATTTAAAGCTGAGCAATTTGCTTTGGAAATATTGTATGTTACAATATAATCTGTACTAGCACAAGCTGTCTTGGATAATAATTTGTGAATGTATTTTGAAACTTGGTGTTGTTCTTCACTGTGACTCTGAAACACACTTTGTCTTTTTATAAAACTCCAAACACTGGGAAGCAGGTGGCTTAGGCACAATCTGCCGTCAGTGTGTAGCTTCAGTTTCTTGATCACACACCAAAGCAAAAAAAGATTTTCAAATCAAGTTGAGCAATTACTTCAGTTGTATGGACCTACTATTCAAATGTATAAAGCCTTGACAAATGACAGGTAGAGCTACATTTGTATTTATTGTATCTTAGATCAGTTGATATGGCAAGCACTGAAAACTTCGGCACTTTATAGGGTACATAAAAAAACTTACTGCTAAAAATATGTGAGGATTTTTCAGCTAAAATCAAAGTAGTCCTGTGCTTGATATAAGGTGTGAGGCACATCCCAAGGATAGCAAAAGCAGATGCTTGTTATGAGTTGGTTTGCTTCCATCTATTTGTTTTCCATCTGAATTTTGTTTGTTCTTTCTTTGATCTGCATATTTTTATATTTTTTTTCTGCATGTCATTTTCTATGTGTCATTTTAAATTCACTTTTATATCAGGATTGCCTTCCTCTTTCAATCCCCTAGAATGAAAACAAACACAATAACCACAATGTTTGAGTGGGCTTATATTTAAATAACAAGTCCTTCCATTCTTTCACAAAACACAAAGTACTGGGCTCACTAATCTTGGTTATGTTGTCTGAAACATTCAGACTTGCCAGTGAGTACTAAGTACCGTTTGTCTGCAGAAGCAATAATGGTTATGAATTTAATTTGTTTGTGTCATAACCTTTTCCATTCCCAGCCAGGCTCCATTGTTTTGGGGGTTAAATCTTCCACAAACCATTTTTTTTTCCCATTCTTGGTCTGTTCATTTTGTCCTTCTACAGTGGGAGGGAGGATATAGAGTGATAGTTAATTATACGTTAGAGCTAATTATGTTTTCTGTACAAGAAAAATGGTCATGGAAATAATGAGCTTATTCATTCATATAACTAGAACATTAAATACTGTGTGTCGATTCTTAGGAAACTGAAATAAATGTATTCCTTTAATGTAAAATTCCTATGCAAGTGGAAGACTCATTCAAGTCACTTCATGATGTAGTTTTTAATTTAACCAAACTTGAAGGGTTAAATTATTCTGCATGATGTAAAACCAACCATGAGTCTTTCAGCAATTTAATTTAGGCAAAATCTCACTTATCATTCCAAGAGCAATAATATCATCCTTTACTTCAGTAGCTTCAGCCTTAAGAGGACATTTTTCATACCATCTGCTGTGCAGTTTTTGGTGGAACTACAGCATACTAGTCTGCAAAGTTTTCTCCTTGCAGTTTAGTATTTAGTCCCTGATGATACAGGGCAACTGTATTTGGCAAAGTGATTTTCTGAGATGAGGAAGTAATAGATTTTAATGTGGTGGGTTAGTGTCCATGTTTACATATGTTCTGTTAAATATGTTTTTACAGTTTCCTGTACTTTGAAAAATAAAAGGTGCACTGATTTTATACTTTTATCCAAAACAATATACTTCCAATTTTAATTATCCTGCATAGAGTAGCTTAAGAGTATTGTAAGATATTGAGAAGTAGGTGCAGAGATAATTTGTAGGGGTTATTGTTGACTGTCAATCAGTTCTTGTTTGTGTCTAATAGAAAGAGAGCCTTTGAATAGGAGAGGCTTAAACAAGTTGGAAAAAATGGAAAGGTAAGACAAGAAGAAAACTATGACAAAGAAAAAAACCTGAACAGTCTATTCTCAAAGTGCTGAACAAAACTGCTTTAAAACATGATAGGAGCATTAAAGAAAACTGTCCAGAAGTCAAAGAGACTTTTCCATTCAGATAACAACAGTTTCACAAACAACGATGGCATTGTAATATATTTGCCATTATGCACACCCAATGCAGAAGTTCTAGACATGAATGCAACAGTGCAAAGCAGAATAGAAATAGAACTTCTTTAAACCTGTTATTGCCCACTCAGTAACAAGACATTTGATATCTTTCAGGGAATTATAATGTGGTAGTAAAAATGTTTTCACGGCCTGACGCTTAGGTATTCAATCCAGCAACACATTTATTTTCATAATATTTGAAAAACCCATTTAGTTCTTTTGCAAATTACAGTAGTGCAAATGAATAAACAGAAATAAAACTAAAAAGAAAGAAAGAGGAAGTTACTGTTTTCAGATGTTCTTCCACACTTCTCTAACTCAAGCAATGCATTGTTTTTTTTTAATGTAATGTTGCAAGCCCTTCCAATCCACCCTGTAGTGCTTGTGAACTGGTACTTTTGGCTACTCATGCAAATAAACATTTTAAAATAACTAAATGCATCATTTTGGAAAAATTGCTCCTCCACATGTTTAGCCACAACGTACTCAACCAGAAATGTCAGACAGTTTTAAAACTGGAACATGTGGAAGCTGCACTGACACATGTGCAAAAGGGTGCGCATTAGCACATTGCCTGTATACTTCTTGGATGTGATGTTAGTCTGGAGACCAAAGCCTGAGAGACTGAAGTATCTTCAGAAGTGGGTTAACAGCTGCCATGATTTAACTCCACCTGGCAACTAAACCTTACACAGCCACTCACTCACTCTCCGCCACAGGGGAACAGGGAAGAGAATTGGAAGGGTAAAAGTGAGAAAAATTGTGGGTTGAAGTAGAGACAGTTTAATAGGGAAAGGAAAAGCTGTGCACACAAGCAAAGCAAAAAAAGTGAATTCATTCACCACTTCCCATGGGCAGGCAAGTGTCCAGCGCCCCAGGAAAGCAGTGCTTCATCACACATAATGGTGATTGGAAAGACAAACACTACGAACATCCCCTCCTTGCTGCTTCTTCCCTCGGGTTTACAGGCCCTACTTGATGTCATATGGGATGGAATATCCCTGTGGTCATTCAAGGACATCTGTCTAGGCTGTGTCCCCTCCCCTCTTCTTGTGCATCCCTAGCCACCTTGCTGGTGTAGTATGGTGAGGAGCAGAAAAATACCTTGTCCCTGTGTGACTAAAATATCCTTGTATATTTGACACTGTTCTTAGCAAAAATCCAAAACACAGGTGCATACTGGCTACTGTGTAGAAAATTAACTCTATTCCAGACAAAATCAGCACATTAGCACACTGCTGTACATCTTGACATGATTAATTTTTCTTACATGCAGCTTACAAGGTAACATGTTTCACTGAACTCTTTAGAGTTTCACATACTGTATCTTTTCACTATGAACAATAAAGACCTGTAAGAGAATCAGTGCAAAAACAGCTGTGATTTTCAATATACTCTCTAATTTTTGACAATTTTTATTCTCAGCTTTCTTCCCGTATTCTCTCCCTTTTTATTGAATTCTTCTTGCCCCATGAAGCTGTCTTGCTCATTCAGTAGTAGTTTAAAATGCAACAGCTATTATAAAAAGAAAATAAAAACAACAGCCAATTTAGAGTATTGAAGAGATCTGCTTCAGCCTTTGTTTCTGTAAATTTAACTACTTGTTAATGCTCATTCTTACAGGTAAATGGATGCTGTGTGTCAGTAGATTGTAGGGATTTAAAACTAATTTACTTAAAAAAACTTAAAAACTTACCATAAGAGGCAGCAAATGCTTCAGCAGATTTAACTTGCTGAAAATGCACAGTTTGTTCAAATGCTCTGTGCCTTTTCATGGGCATAAGAGAACAAGTCTCAGGTCTCCTGTTCTTGAGACTTTGTATAAGAAGTATTAGGAGCAAGATTTTAGCTTTCAGAGTAGATACCTGCTTAAAATTTACTTCCACAGGGGAATCTAAAGTGTAGTCGTATCAGAGGTACTTTATAATCTCCCTTATTAATTCTGTTTATGCTCAGTTAAAAAACCATAAATTTTGGGGAGATGTATGTATATTATTTCTCCAAAATGCTTCCCACAGAAAGTGTAGCATATAAAATTACATATCTCCTGATCTTAATGTGTTGGGTTTTGGGGGTTTTGTTTGTTTGTTTGTTTGTTTGTTTTTCTTTGTTTGTTTTTTCATGGCTGCAAAGTGGCATGTGTCCAAAGAATGCCTGTTGGAATATCTGAAGGTACCTATTTCAATCTGCTGAAAAACTGAGAGTGAGATTTTTATCACCTATGCTATTAGTCTGAGTGACCCCCTCCGATGGTCAGTAGTGTTGTTTCCTCTGGAGAGTGACAACACCATCCTAAAGTATGACTTTTTACAACTAATAAAAAAGGGCCCCAGTTGTTCTTTAGATAGCTAGAGATAAATCAGATAAACATATGTCTGTAAAACTATTTATATAATCTGAATTAGAAAGTTTAGAAGTATACTTCAGGAAAGAGTTCCTACCTAGCACAGTTTTCATTCAAGTAAAATGTAGGAAAAACAGGTAAGTCAACTCTTAAGAGGAAATACAAACCGCAGATATATCTACTTAATGAGATAGAACCATGTTAGACGATCAAAGTCAAGTTTAATTATTTACATCTATGTGGTTTCACAGAGTGTACAATGTAATTAAAGTAAGATAAATCCATAGCCTTACAGTATCATTCCTACAAAGGATAGCATTCTTCCAAATGTCATAAACAATTCCTAGTCAGGCTAATATCACTTTGTATGGTAAGGATCAATATTTGCATCCTGTTTTTCCCATAGTGTGAAATTACACTATCTTGTTACATTGCAACAGTACTCCTAGTGTGTGTGTGTTCTCTCAAATTGTAATTAATTTTTAACAGCGTAAAAAGAAAATACGGAATTTACTTTAATGTACCCTAATCTACTAAACTAATGTCTGGGAAACAAGGATTCATCTTCTGGGCTGCCAGACTAATTGCAAATTCTTTGTAAAATACCTGGGTCGATGTAGTATTTACTTTATGACTACAGGGAATGTCCATTGGCATAATTCTCTTTTTTCTCCCCTTATTCTTTTAATATAAGAGAGACTGAAAACACAAGAGGCCATACACATCTGTGAGTACAGGTGCACACTGAGAGGTTTCTAGCAGTCTGATACAGGGCAGAATTCCTTTCTTTTCTTCCAAGCTTGCTGAAGAGAACTTTTTGGTACTTTTTCTGGGTTGTGAATCTAAACATTATAGAAGCTGTCTGGTTTACGTAACTTTAAATATGTGGTGTCTTCATTTTCTGTGAATTGCATTTTGAACTTCGAAAGCACCTTCTTGAGTTCAAAGACAAGAGCCACTTTCCTTTGAGTCTAGAAAGCAAAACACCTGTCAGTTCCTCACATAGCAATGTTTTGCTCATTTTACAGCTTTCTTTGTGCAGGATAGCTCAACACAGAAGCATGTTCTACCTTGGAGTTAACACAGACATGCTGAAACAGATCCTAAACAGGTATCAGGCAGCATAGATGCCACATAAGTGAGTGGAACAGTACCTCATGACAGAGAGGGGTCTAGACAAAGGTTTATTTCTTTATGGTTTCCTTTAGAACTGAAACCAAATGTAAATTTACTACAAGACATCCAAATAAAATAGTAATCCCAGTATTTTTTACTCTGTTTCTCAGAAAGGATTCAGCAGGAGGGGTTAACAGAACTGTAGATCCATTTACAGGGCATTATGTCATGCACGCTCCACATCCCCATATGTGCTTAGAAGTTGCCAAGAGCAATTTTGTGGCTATGTGTAGTCCTGGTAGTAATAAGAAAATTAAAAAGAGAGTGGCATAAATGGCTGTTTTTCTGAAGATTTTGCAATGAGACAATTGTCAGTATTTAAAATCAAGTTGGCAAATGTAAAATGTTGTCCATAAACTCAAAATACAGGGCTGGTGAGAAAAAATGTGTGACTCAAAAGTTAGCAGTATTGAATCTAACAATAACTCAATAGAACAGTTCTGCCAGAGTAGCAACAAAAATAATTGTTTATTAAACACAGTTATGCTGTGTCTGTAACACTGATTGAAAGTAAAGCAGTATTTGTTAAGATACCTTCATACTGGTGAAAGTACAGCATTGTCAAATTCTGTGGATTTCACATGGGATTAACATATTATGGATTTACTTTACTAATAAAATGCAATCATAAAACTAAAGAAATGTCAAACTAGAATCAATGAAAATGAAGTCAGTTCCTCTGGAGGATTTTTTGTAGGTGGCAAGTATTTTGAATGAACTAAACCGAGGTATTTTTCAACTCTTTCTTTTTACCATTTTCATCTTGAGCTGAAAATTTCTAATCAAATATTTCCAGAATTTTCCTTAATTCCTGCAGAGACCTTTGAATCAGATCCTGAACTAGTCTTTTTCAGACAGTGAGGGATTACATTATACATTGGCATACTACAGTGTAGGTAGCAGTTACAATCTTCAGAGGGTGTTTATTGTCCCAAATACTTTATTTTGACACATAAAATTACTCTTGCACAAGTTACTAAGTCAGACAATTAGTGTCAGATGGTGTTTTTGCTCTCATTGCATTGTTAGATATATGACTGTGCTAAGCTATTTTAATTTCTTGTTAGAAAATTTTATCAGGACATAAAATAAATGATATAGTTTCTGCATATAAGCTTGGTAAATATTAACTAAATGCACATGAATCATTGGAATCAGCACACCACTAAGTAAAAAATAGAAAAGTTTGACCATCACATCATTTCTTCATTTTTTTTACTGGAAACCTTTCAGCCCATCATTTTCAACAGTTTCATGTTAGGATGTAGTCACAATAGGCCACAAACTTAAATGTCCTACTACTGATATATCTCTAGCCTGACTTTTTTTTTTTTTTTAATAGGGTTCTTTCCATCACTGATCCTATTTCCAGATCTAGGTATTGTGCAGTGGAGCAGAGCGTCCTCTACCTTTGGTGTTGTTTGACACAGAACCAAAGCCAATATATTAAAAATATTATAATTAAATATGCCTGAGTTTTTCTCAGATCTCTCAAATGAAACCACTTGTAATAGAATTATTAACTGGAAATTATTTAAAAGTGAACAAAGAATTAAAGTAAGAAATAGTAATCATACTAGTGAAATTAGAACATATTTAAATTGTACTCTAGTACATAAAGACTGTTCCTCTGAAAAAAAAGTTTCCTAAAACCAACTGCAGTAAATAAGCGTTTTGTGCCTTTGTGTTCTTTGTGATACATTGTAAGAATCCAGAGGTACCATAATTAAGCGCCACTTGCCAATATTTTCCAGCACTGTGTAAAGTTAACTGCATGTATAAAACATATTGTCTCCTGCTGCTGACTTTTATTCTCCTGTGTCTGTATTAAATGCTGGACTGGTATGCTTAAGGATATAATTTTGTGCAGGAAACCACAATAAGTTCTGGGAGTAATTGCAACACAAGATCAAGATTAAAAGATAAAATTTTGCAAAAATAATTTGGCATTTTTATCAAAAGGGTTTCTCTAAATACAGTAATTCTAATGATCAGTTCATGTATAAAGATAAATGTCAGCGAGAGGAACTGACAGTTAACGTTGCCACATACCTAAACAGTTATATAAAGCTTGATCAAGCCATGACATTACTTTGTCATCTGGCTCAACACTCAGCTTGAAAACCATTTCATTATAATGTTTTACAATTCTTCGAGCCACGAACAGTTTGGCTTTAAAGAGTATGCATTAGATAGGAGTTTGGCTCAGTCTTCCACTGATGTTGGAAAAGTTGTTCTTGAGAACAATTGCCAGCCTTGGAGATCTATGCAAGACATGGTTGAACATAGTCTGCCTTCCATTACAGTTTGTTCCAATGAAGATTTTCTTTCTGATGTATGAGGTCAGAAGAAAAAAGCTGTTTTATTTAGGCGCCTTCCTCTTTGTTTTATTCAGCAGGCCTCCAGTCCTTGATACAAAGTGAAAGGTTACCCAGGCCCCCCTGACCCTTGCTGTTTTGTACAAAATTCCCTTTGAAATACTTTTTTCTTTTTCTTTGAGAGGGAGTAGAATTGATTTATGGTTCAAATGTTTCACAGACAATTCAAACTAAGTCCACAGCAATAGAACAAGCAACATTGTAATCCATACAGCATGTGCCATCTGTAGAGGATGTAATTGCAATAGTGTTATAAGCTGTTCTCTGTCGGCCAAACATGTGGAACATTCTCTAGATGTTTGCCTGAAAATGTTTAATGCCGTGGTATTTTGAATTGGGATGAACATCCAGTAACAATGTTCTGATCTTAAGCACTAAACAACAGTATCAAACAAAGCATTTGAAGAAGGGCTTGTAAAACACAAAAACTTATAAAACCCATACAGACCTCCTTGGGGTCAGAGTGGAGGAACTGCACTTTAGAGCTTTGGTATGAGATTCATGAAATATGCTGAACTGCTTTTAGTTAGATTAATCACATCTTGACCTAAGAACTTAATTCATACCAGTGAGTCCAGTTGGACCAAGAAAATAAAAAATGAGCAACTACTGTCTTTCTGTAGAGGTCAAAAAGTAGAAAACATCCATTAACCCTCTTTGATATTAAAATAAATTGCTTAAAATAGTGCCTAATTTGAGAGAAGTAATAATTTTTAATAGCAACACCTTAATTGCTATTTGTTGCTACATAAGTTCGAATGAAGATTATGGACTTTTTGTGTAAGGAAGTGACACATAATAAAGACTGTACTTTTCCTGAAGAGATTTAAGTCTTCAGACAGTTCTGTCCAGCTTTAGTCTTATAAAAGTTCATGTCTAGTCCAAACTGGATATCCAGGCTCTTCTGGTGACTACTGGAGAGACAGTTGACTTCTACGAGATACACATTTCAGGCTGAGAGAACATTCTTCAGATTTCTGTGTTAACCTGCATAGAGGTAACCTCATGGATATTTACTCTTGGGAACCCTGGAAATATCCTTGATGAGTATGTCTGTGACGGAAAGAAAGGGTTGCAATATGGAAAAAACAAATTAATAAGAAAGAATTAAACTTCTTAGACAGTTTAAGTCTACAATTCAGTGGAAATCTTTACAGTATGTGATTTCATAAGAAATGTCAGTTTTATTTGGTGTGTAGAACAATGAAATAGAACGGACTTGAACATAGATTTTATACCTCCTTGGCAGATGAACTGATCTGTAGGCTTGTTTCTGCCACAAGTTATTGACAAAATGGGCTATAGGTGGGTCAAGAACATTGAGAATTTTGCCACTAGTCAGGCGAAACTAACTATTTTGAAGTCCCAGAAGAAAATATTTCCAACTAGTTGTTACTTTTTAAATTTAACCAATTAAGTTATTGCATTTAGTTGTTTCTTTGCAATTATGATGTCACAGAGAGTGGAGGTTTTTCCCACAAGGGTGGATGAATAAAGGTCTTGTTTATAAAAGTTCTGAGAGCACTGTTCTGAGTGATAGATAAGGAAAGCAGCTCTGCCAGTCACAGTGTGACTGGGAAGACATCAGACATATTGTTTTGTTGATTTGGTTTTGTTGATGTAAGATTAGCAGCCCAAATCCTCAGCTTTCATGAGTTCCTCACACAGAAGAAAGGCATGCTCAGGAGGCAGCTTGAAACTGACAGGGTGGATAACAATAAGAGGTGGAACACCTATGATGTTGGGAATCTTGACCAGAAAGAGAAAAGTGTCTATGGAGTTTAAGCAGTAACCAACAAGAGGTTGCCAAATTTCAAATTTTGATGCAGTCACCTATCACCTGCCAGAGATACACTTTTGAATCTTTTTTATAGGCAATTTTATTTATATCTGGCTATACATATCATCCCAAAGTTCTATATAGCCACTCTGGCAGTTGAGATTTGGGGTCAGAATTCCAGTCCAGTGTCTTACTCACTTAGTGTCTTCATGCTTAGACACTAGAGACATCTTTTGAAAAGTTTGGTCTGTGGTTCAGATTGCAAACAGATTTCCTGTCTTCTACAGTAAATATTTCAAAGAGATAGAGCTTTTGGTTTGAGATGACATGAGGATCTAGCACTTAACAGTTGCCCTTCAGAAGTAGAGTGTAAGGCTGTAATAATATATTTAACATGGATTTTCCCCTGTTCTCCCCAGCTTAGGCTAGAAAGAGAGCTTCATTGTGTCAAAACCAAAGAAAATATAACTTTTATGTTGTTTATCGTGCTTTCATCATATGGGGTTCCTCAATATTTCAGTGCTCACGTGACTCTAAGAAGATGCTGAAATGCAGTTGAAAAACTACTTTTTAAATTTCAATATTAAATAATTTAAACCCTAAAAAGTTATTTTGTAATCAAGGATACAGATTTAAATCACATCAGGGCACCAGACGACATCTTAGTTTCAGCATCAGCAGGTTTCAGTAAGGCACTGTTTGTATTCAGCAGCCTGCTCTTAGTACTCACCATAACATCAGAACCTCCGCAGATTTCTAGTCTAAAGATAAGCTGATCTTCATACTGCTCATTTATCACCCAAACACAATCCAGTGTATTTTAGAGATCTGTCTCACTTCCAATACCTTCCAACCTGTATTATGAGTATTTTAACCTTTTGTTTTACTGGAACAGTGGCATAGAGAGCATCCCAGACTGCATGTAGTGGAAATGTAAGCAGGTGTATTTATAATGTTTTCTAAAATATGTCTTGCAAAAATGAAGGTTCCCTTCTGTTTAACTAGAAATCTTGCAAAAAGATGAAGACCTTGCAACTGAGACTTCCTGCTTTCAATTGGTTAATGGAATCTCCTAAGTATCTTTTTAACACAAAAAAGAACAATCTATCACTAAACAACAGAAAATGAACAAAATAGTTTTTCTCCAGAAGAGTATGTCTTTGGTTTGTTTCTGTGAATAAGGTGAACAGAAAATTATGGTCTATTTCTTCATATGGGAATAACACCTTGAGTATTATGTCCAGTTCTGGGCCCCTCAGTTCAGGAAAGATACTGAGGTGCTGGAGCAGGTCCAGAGAAGAGCAATGAGGCTGGTAAAGGGACTTGAGCACAAGCCGTGTGAGGAGAGGCTGAGGAGCTGGGGTTGTTTAGTCTGAAGAAAGGGCTCAGAGGTGACCTCACTACTCTCTGCAGAGATCACTTCTCTCTAACACTACCTAAAAGAAGGTTTTAGCCAGGTGGGAGTTGGTCTCTTCTCCCAGACAACCAGCAAGAGGACACAGGCTTAAGCTCTGCCAAGGGAGGTTTAGGTTAGATATTTGGAAGAAATTTTTTACAAAGAGAGTAATCAGGCTTTGGAATGGCCTGCCCAGAGAGGTGGTGGATTCACCATCCCTGAAGGTTTTTAAGATGAGACTGGACATGCCACTTAGTGCCATGAGCCAGTAATCACAGTGGTGTTGGATCAAGGGTTGGACTTGATGATCTTGGAGGTCTCTTCCAACCCAGTTGATTCTACGATACACTGAAGGGTACAAGGGTAGAAGTGTGTGGAGTGTGAGTTCAAAAAAAAGAAAGACAAGTAATACATTACTTATAAAACCTACTTACTAACTACATAGTGACCAGTTCTGAAAAACGGGTAAATAAGGCAATGTCTTGGTACTTGGCCCTGGAAGTACCTTGCAAGCTCAAAACCTGAATGGAGAACATAAGTTCCCTCAAAATTAAGGTAAGGAATTAAGGTGTACTGGGATTCTTGATGGTCTGCAAATCAGTGTGATGGAGCTCAAGGATGAGATGTCCTGGATGCCCTTTGTATCTTGGCCATACATACATCTCCTCTGCTTTCACTGTATGTGTGAAAGTAGGGGTCAGAATACAGAAACATTTCTCAAAGCTAAGGAGTTTGGCTAGAGGTTTTATATGTCACATGTGACCAACTTTGCATCTAGTTTTTCTTTAAAAATAGAAGCAGGCAAGAAAACAGCCACCATGAGACACCTTTCATACCTCAGGGCATTTACCATCCTCTGTCTCCCAAGAAGGTGACATAACCACCAGTTTAGAAGGTATGCAGGAGATGGCCATTGTTGCACCTCTCATCATGAGAACTGCTATTGTAGAGCCAAGGGGCCAAAGTGGTGTGGTTAGAGAGGAAAGAAGCAGAGGGAAACCTATACTTGCTCCAAGGATGAGAATGTGGTCAGGGACAGAGTCCTAGGCTCTGTTCCTTGGACTCAGGACATTCTTTACATTAAAAAGTAGCTTGGCATAGGCATAATAACCTCTTAATGTTTCAACTTGGACATATCATCATGGGCAGAATAACAGAATGACTTCTTGCCAACCTGGAAATCCCTTCTTCTAAATGTAGCTGTCCTAGAGTTGCTCAGAGTAAGATGCTGTAATATCTTTTAAAATATAATGAATGATGAATATTGTTTGAACAATACCATTTTTCACTTTTGAAATCTGGATTCACATTTTGAAAAAAAATAGCAGAAAAATACGTTCTCAGAGAAAACTTCTGGGTGGCACATAATTATGAATATTCTTTATGTTGTTCTCTGTTGAGTTCACGATAAGTATCCTGAAATGTGACACTAATTTTCTATAAGGAGCTTCCAAAATCATTGAATCATTTAGCTTGAAAAAGACCTTTAAGGTTGTCTAGTCCAACCATAAATTCAACACTGCCAAGACCACAACTAAACCATCTCTCTGAGTGCCATATCTATGCATCTTTTAACCCTCTCCAGAGGGGTGACTCAACCAGTTCCCTGCACAGTTCCAGAGCTTGACAACGTTTTCTATGAAGAAATAATCCCTAATATCTGACCTAAACCTTCCCTGGTACAACTTGAGCCTGTTTCATCTAATCTTATTTCTTGTTACTTGGGAGAAGAGACTGACCCTCACCTTGCTATAACCTCCTTTCAGATAGTCATAGAGAGATAAAAGGTCTCTCTTGAGCCTCCTTTTCTCCAGGCTAATCACCCCCAGCTCCTTCAGCTGTTCCTCATCCCTTTGCTGGGTCTGTTGCCCTTTTCTGGGTACACTCCAACACCTCAATGTCTGTCCTGTAATGAGGGGCCCAGAACTGTACACAGTGTTCAAGGTGTGGCCTCTCCAGTGCCCAGTACAGAGGGACAGTCACTGCCCTGGTCCTACTGGCCCCACTATTTCTGATACAGGCCAGGATGCCATTGACCTTCTTGTCCACCTGGGCACACTCTGGCTCATGTTCAGCCACTGTTGACCAGCACCTNCAGATCCTTTTCTGCCAGCCATGTTTCCAGCCACTCTGCCCCCATACTGGAGCACTGCATGGAGTTCTTGTGACACAAAGGCAGGTACCTGGCCTTGTGGAACCTCATGCCATTGGCCTAAGCTCATTGATCCAGCCTGTTCAAATCCTTCTGTATAGCCATTCTACCTTCCATTAGATCAACATTGCTGCCCAACTTGATGTTGTCCTCATGGTTGATAAATACCCAAAACAGAGCCCTGGGTAACACCACTCATGTGCAGGTGCAAGCTGGATGAAACTCTTTCCACCACCACTCTCAGGGCCTGTCCATCCAGCCAGCCTTTTACCCAGTGAAGAGGTTATCACCCATCCAAGCCATGAGTAGCCAGTGACTCCAGAAGAATGCTGTGGGAAATGGTGCAAAGACTTTACAAAAGTCTGGAAAGACAACATCCACAGCCTTTAATTTATGGATCATCTTGCTGTAGAAGGAGATCAGGATGGTCAGGCAGGACCTGGTTGGTTGTTTCTGAAAATTTTCTGGCTGAAAATTCCTTAACTACTTGCCAATATATATTTTATGCTGACTTGTCTCTACGTATTTTGTCTTGTACATGATGTGTGAAAGAAGAACCATGGGAGGCAAATTGATACAGCTATACTAGCAAGTAGGATTAGTAGATTAAAAGAAAAAAAAACAAAACAAAAAAACCAACAAGGGTGGATGAGAACTACATGGATATGATAGATGAATTGCTGTGCCTATGTGAAAAATCTATGAATTAAGTATTAAATTCTAGTACAATACCTGTGTGTTGTGATGTACCTTTGTTTATTAGAAGACGCAAATGTCTAGTATGACCATGTGTGGTTATTACTCTGTCCTGGTTTTATCTCTTTCATCATGAAATAACTGTTTCTTTCTTGAGATCAATATGGAATTATTGCTGGAATTTTGAGTCCTGTGATTTCTGATTTCTTAATAAACATCAGAAAAAGATGGGCATGCTGACAATCTTTATAGGGAACATTTCAGCAATGTACTGCATCATTTCTGTCCTGAGGCAGAGAAGCAAACACCTTAAAGGCTTTCTAATGCTGAACTTAATTAACTATGTGCTCATAAACAAGACCAGTATTCCTGATTTTTCTTTATTGTATAATACTAGGAGTACTGTTCAGAGAATGGCCTGTTACAACAGACAAGCTAACTACTTATTCAGATATATTTAAAAAAATACCTGGGACGTGTAAAACAGCTCTAGACTATCATAGATACAGGTAGCTGTCTGTTAGACACTGAGGCTTGGCAAGTGTTAGAGTAACATAAACATGTTACATGTGTTACATGTTAGAGTAAACTAACTAAATTAAACACTTGTCTGCGGGCATAAAAAAGCATCGTCGTTCGCGACGGCTAGCCACACACACATGAGGTTTATATGAAAAAGGAGCCAATTTAGCTTGACTGTTACTTTCTGGATCTCAAGAAGCAAACATGTTAACTAAATTGCTAGAGCAGGAATAGGATAGGATGTAGATAGATGTCTGTAGGGAGTAAGGTTGGATGGCAAACAGAGGAAATTCTTAGTTCATACAAACTTTGTCTCTGAGTCTGGGTTAGTATTTATCTGTACTGGTTAGATGCTTTCCATGCAATCCATGATAAGCTAAGGACCTACGGTGTCAGTGAAACCATAAGTATACCATGAGTATAAAGTGAGGTCACTGGTGGTTGAAAATTATCTTACCTATTATCAACTGACCACATGAATAGGAAATGGTCAAGCACTGGCTTGGAAAACACAGGAAAGAAGTTAGGGACATATATGCAATTGAATATAATTTATAAAAGAGATAAACACTATTCCAAAAAGTTATTAAAAGCATGTCTCTTGCTAGATTTAGGATGTATTTATTTCATGCTACTTTGTATTGGTGAGGACTTGTAGGGGAGGGGACACATTTTCTGAAAGATCAGAAATTAGAGGTAACTTGTCATAAATAATACAGATGATAAACAGTTAAGAAAACATGACTTCTAAAGCAGGTATGAAAAAATTTCATTTGTTTAGTCTGGTAAAGAGAAAAATGAAGAAGGTCTATGATAACAGGTTTCAGATCCATAAAAGGTTATTGCAATAGAGGATGGTGATCAAGCGTTTTCATCTCCATAATAGGCAGAATGTGAATGACTTAGATTAACTGGTAGCAAGGATCATTTATATTAGATATTAAGAAAAACTTTCACATCAAAAGGCCAGCTCAACACCCAAGTGGGCTACTTGAAAAAGCAGCAGAATTTCCATAAACAGATAGGTTGAAACTGTTGGATGAAGTTTTGTCAGAGATGGTCTAGGTAAGGGACTATACCTTAGGAAAGAAAAAAGTTCTGGAGTAGAAAATTATCAGTTTTATATCTCCAGTTCACTGAAAAAATAGCATCAGTAGTAATAAGTACTAGGCAAATTGAAAACTAACTGTAAATTTTTAGAGAGATTAATTAATTAATTTATTGGTTGTTTTATTGGATAAACTGTCAAATTTTGTGTGTGATATAATTAATGATTTATACGCAACAAAACCAGCATTGACTTTCTTATTTGCTATATTCCTGCAGTAAATTATGGTCTAATGATTAGATGGCTAATTTCAAGTCCATTTGTATATACAGCAGAAATGAGGATGGGAACTTTCATTCAGCAAATTAAGCATATTGATGGTAGGTTTGCTTTTCTTAATACTTTGGATTCTTTGGGAACTATCTACACACCCTATATTCAAAATTATTGAATTAAATCATATCCCTGATACATAGCATATAAAATTGCTATTATCATCAGAAAGGCATGTGGGACAACCCTGTGGTTTAAAAACCAGCCAGTATTATATAGTTTCTGCTACAGGATTTGTGATCCAGAGAATGAAAGCATTGTACTAGCTAATAGACCTCAAAGGAAATTTATACTTTATGGAGTAAACTAGATTTTCTCTAATAAGATAACAAGTTTGACAGATAAAGTAACTGTGTAGATACACTATATTTTATAAACTTTCCATTAGGCGTCATATCATATTGCAGTTTTAAAAAATCAACATTATGAAGTAGCAGTAAAACACATGTTAAGTGATCTTCTGATTGGTAAAAAGTAATAATCAGAAAAAAACAACTGAACAGACAGAAGTTCCATGTTAGACCTCATGCTATTCAGTATTTTAATCACTGCCCCAGACAGAAACACCAACTTTTTACATATCTGTATAAACTGGCTTAATAAAAAAACATTATGTGGCAGAAGATGAACTAATCTCATGCTCAGACTTTTAAGTGGGGTAAAAAAACTAGAATTTTTTTATTTGCTTCTGCATAGTAGGATACTGTAGTTACTATAGATGCTGCCACAAAACAAAAGAGTGTCACACATTAACAGAGAAAGAGCAATGTGAGCAACTAAAAGAATTTTCCAGCTGAGCAACTGGAAGATTTTTTTTCTATTCAGAAACAAAAAGAGTGACTTGATTTTGGTCCTTCACAGAGAGTAAAACTCTAGCTATCTCTATATTTTAGCTATAGTGGAAAAAAAGTAAAACTGAAACTGAACTTTAATTAATCCAGAAAAACACAAATTTTACATAAAGTAGTAACAGGGACACAACTGCACTCATGCTTTCTTCAGATTTCCCCCTCAAGAGAAAATAATTTTCAAGAGGATATACTTTAGCTGAACACAAATTAGGCCATAGTAATTTACAAACTCATTGAGAAAATATAGCCACAATAGTGAAATCATAGAATCATAGAATCATAGAATCGATCAGGTTGGAAAAGACCTTGGAGATCATCAAGTCCAACCCTTGGTCCAAATTCAGTCCTTTACTAGATCATGGCACTCAGTGCCACGTCCAATCTCTGTTTAAAAACCTCAAGGGATGGTGAATCCACCACCTCTCTGGGCAGGCCATTCCAATGCCTGATTACTCTTTCTGTAAAGAATTTTTTTTCTAATATCTAACTTAAATTTTCCCTGACAGAGCTTAAGCCTGTGCCCTCTTGTCCTATTGCTGACTGCCTGGGAGAAGAGACCAACCCCCACCTGGTTATAACTTCCCTTCAGGTAGTTATAGAGTGTGATTAAGTCACCTCTAAGCCTCCTCTTCTCCAGGCTAAACAACCCCAGCTCCCTCAGCCTCTCCTCATAGGGCTTGTGCTCGAGTCCCTTCACCAACCTTGTTGCTCTTCACTGGACCCGCTCCAGCACCTCAATATCTTTCCTGAACTGAGGGGCCCAGAACTGAAATTTGTGAAGATGAAGAGACATTCCCTTCTAGTTTCATGCTTTTAAGGTACATGAAGAAAGATGAAGATGATGATTACCTTTTTTGCAAGTGAAATTACTGAAAAGTTATATAACTGAATATGTATAAAAGAACTACTGTTCAAGTAATTATTAATGATCAAGGGCACAACAGTCATGGGAGTGTGGAAGCAATGGTACATTAAACGGCATGAAGTGTTTGCAGTGAATGATTATATTATTTCTTGTACTGATGGAGCTCTCATGATCACTGCAAACGGAATGTTAAAGTACAGATAATTGCACTAAACCAAGTCAGCCAGCCCACTGTATAGTCAGCCTCCTGCATTTTCTACTTCAACTCTTTTGACTACGTTGTTTGTTTCTGATCTTTACTCTCCTCTTGCTTTTATTGGTCTTTCTAGGAAACAATATTTAGAGCAGAGTGGGGTTCTTATCTGAACATATGAAAAACTGACTACATGAGCTCTATTTGCCCTTTTCACACCATGTTAACTTCTGTTGTTTAGAGTTGCCATTTTTCCAAAAAGTAAAGTCTGATGTTGTGTGGCAACTGAGAACAGCTGCCAAAGTGAAGAACTTCTTCCCTAACGGATTTTCTGAAGCATGTTCAGTGATAGAGATCTGGTTTACCATGGGTGCTAAACAGTCTCAGTGTTCCCTGTAGAACTGCCTGGGTTGACACAGGCTTTGTATCACGTACCCAGATAAACACAGACTGCCGCATATGCCCACAGCCAGTGCTGTGGCTTCATATAGGTTTATGCATTTGCAGGAAGGAGTAGAAGGAAGAGTATGTCTTGTTCAGTTCTACCTAGGTGGCGTGAAATCTGTTGTGGATTTCATGCTCAATAAAAAAAAGACAGGAAACAACACAAGATTTCTATGTATTGCAATAGTACTGCCAGCAGTCCTCTGTTTAATTAGGGCCATCCTTGTTACATGGCTCTTGTTTAAAATGTGATCTGGCTCAAGTTAAGAAAATTCTCCATATTTACGTAAAACACAATAATGTTACCAGTAAAATGTTTACAATGTGGACAATCTGTGAGGGACTGAAACAAACAAAAATCACATTTAATTTAATATTTAGAACCCAATAGTAACTTGCTTGAAGGACTGATCTTGAAGAAAATTTGAACTTCTCCCTAAGGCTCAGACCTGCCCAAAACTTAAACTGAAACTTTGCTGTGAGGTTCTGCAAAGTTAATTTAACTCATTCTTTCCAATACTCCTTATTACCGCTGTTAAACTTCCATGTCTAGTCACATTCAAATTTTTCTGTTGCTTTTGCGTTATGATGTCCCAGCTGGCAGCTTCTTGCAGTGATCCCCTATTCATAAAACTTCTTATACTACCTTGCTACACTCAGGACATATGTATGAGTAAAGATTAAGGCTAATTTTGCTCTACGATGTCAATATAATCCTTTTTATTCTCATATATGATAGCCCGGAGCTAACAATTTGCTTAAATAAGAAGTAGATAGAGGCAAAAAAATTTCAACAAAAGTTTTGTGTGATTCTGGATCTATCCACCCTCCCCTTCCTGCAGCTCTTGCTTGACACAGCTAATCTTGGCACATCTCGACAACACTGAGCATTTATGTTGGTCATTACAGTGCATTGACAAGGTTCATGCTATGTTATTTCTCTGAAATAAATTTAGTATTTTCTTCCAAAGCACAGTGATATTTGCACAATTACTGTTTTTCTCACTAACTTTGTTTTCTCAATTAAAATAATGAAGCCTTGTTTAGATACTATATTCCAAATGGGTAAATATCAATTTACTTCTAATTCCTTCCTTCCCCTTTTCAGTAAGAAAGATGTGCCTTATTCTGAAAAGACCATCATGGTCTCATGCAGTAAGGATTATGCCCTACTGCTGTTTGGCTCAGATGCCAGCTGCACTGAGTCCCCTTATGATAAATATTAAGGACATGGCTCTCAAATCATTCTTCTATCACATGGCTTTGGCACCCATTCATTGTCTCTCTCTCTTTGCCCACACATAAAGAAGTGGGTTCTGTTGAGATTTTCCCGCATAGGTCTTACATGACTTACTGGTCTTATGACATTGGCTGTGATTGTTGCTTCTGCCTTCAGTATGTCCACTGGGCTTTTGTTCATGTTCCTTCCTTTGGACTGAGAAAAACTAAATCCTCTGAATGAAAATCTGTACAGTTTCTACTTTATCTTCTAATAAATCACTCATTGAATTGCACCTCTTCTGTAAGGACCATAAGCCCATCCTTCATAGTATGTTTTAGAAGTATGCATCACAATATTTTGATGATGATATTCTCATCTATTTATTGTTCTGTCATATTCCACCATACCAGACAAGAGTGTTGTAATCATACTGGATCATTAATATGTCTTCTCTTACCTTCTATTGTTTGACAACTCAAGCAATGGCATTTTTTTACCAGCAGTAGCTGTATCTAACAATTGTATTTTCACTATGGATAGCAAACTGATAGCTGTTACATACAGACAGAAATGAGAATACCTGTCTTAGGGACTTTGAGGTACAAGACTTTGTCAGACAGATTGGTAAGAGTTGTGAACTTTAGAGATGTGCATTATCTCTGAAAGTTGCTGATTAAGAAAACTTTCTATCTAAGTTGTAGAAGAAACATTGGTGCTCCTGTGGGTCTAAAGAAATAAAAACCATAGAATGAGTTTGGCAGGAAACTACTAAGGCTACAAATCTCTGTGCTAGTGTGTATTATTCTAACTGCTGGGTATAAATACTATTACATTGTATATACATGAACATGGAATTAATTAAAGAAACTGGCATTTATAATGTGCTGTTATGATATATCTTATGATATATCAATAGCTGTTAGTGCTACAATTAACTGGAAGAAAAAATTTCCACCATTCTCCCTGTATTTTAGTTATGCTGAATACTTGTTATGCTTGCAGAGTTTAAAGAGTAACAGAATAGTCATGAACATTGTATATTGTCCCTTTTTTCCTAGAACAGTCCTTCTTTCAGAGCTTATATAAAATGATAAAGAGTGTGAGAGGAAGAAACTGAGTGGCTGAGCTGTCCCCAGTATAAATAGAGGTCTCTATATAATGAAGGTTCAATCTGCCATTTTATCAACTGCCACACTTTCTTTAAAAATGAAGGTAAGAAAATAAACACAAACCCATAAATTATTAAGATGCCATCAGATGAAAACCTTACATTGAACATCACAAATTTGTGGAAGAAATTCTTCCCTGTGAGGATGGTGAGGCTCTGGAATGTGTTGTCCTGAGTACTTGCAGATGCCCTAGCTCTGAAAGTGTTTAAGGCCAGATTGGAAGGGACATTGATCAACCTGGTCTAGCGGGAGTTGTTCCTGCCCTTAGCAGAATAGCTGGAACTAGATGATCTTCAAGGTCCTTTCCAACCCAAACCACTTTATGATTCTATTTACTATTTAATTTATCGTGCTGCTAGTTAAAGATGAAATAAGTAAAGTTTCTTGGAAAGTATCCATAAGTTAACTGATATTAGTACATACATTTTGAGGAGGAGTGGGTTCATGGAGAGGTTTATTCACTGTGGCATTATTCTTACAAGAACCACTGAACAATATAGCAATAATCTATGAAAATTATCTGTTGCTTTTTGTGCAAGTTACTGAATGTCAAAGGGAGGTGCAATACTGAGCTTTGTATATTTAAACTGCTCCTGTCAGTCTTGTTTCCTGCAATCAGTGTGCAATGGAAGCTTGAGTCAGACCCAGATTGCATTTCTCTATAGTGGTTAGTAAGATGGGACCAAATACCATCTTGCTGACATTTTCTGGAAGACTTTGTGCTCTGTTGAAAAAAAACCTTATTCTTCGGCTGCTTTTAGTCACTGATTTCTTTTATTTAGAAAGATTTTAACTACTTATTTTTCTTTCCTCTTAAGCATTGCAACAGACTTATGTAAAATAACTGGGGAGGCAAGGGTGAAACTGTATGGCTCTGGGTAATTTTAAAAGAATTTCTACATATTACTGGTTTGAGTTTGAGCCTATTGCTAATAACTGAAAGTTATGCCTTTAACTGATTGTCTAGTATTTTCTATGGATGGTTAGTAAAATTGTAGAAAATATTGCTATAAGGAACTTTGGAAGAGATCTACTTCATCCTCCTGTCTGTGGCAGAATCAACAATGTAAACCATTTCTGATAGCTCTTAAATACTTGAAACTCAGTAAGTTGTACAATTATCCAAATAAATTTCCTTCAGAGCTCTTAGTGTTAATATAGTTTCTCCAAATATTTAACTCAAATTTCCCTTACTTCAGTTTGATAATTTTGTTTTTAAACTATCTGTGGTGAAAATAGGGATATTTTAGTTATCAACATAATAGAATTGCCAGCTGAACACATATAAAAAATCAATGCAACTAGTTTTGGGTGGTCTCAGCATACTTGAAGAACTAATTTAATTGAATGTTTCTGAAAATAAACAGCCACCTCAGTAGTTTTGAGGTTCTGTCTCAAAATCAGATGAGGTTACATGTCCAGGCTGATGTAGAAATTCTCTCCTATGATGGTCACAGGCATTGTGGTTTTTGAGAAAAGTTCATTTTATAGGATTATAAATCCAGGATTATTTTTCAGAATTTTCCATGGGATACATCTTTCACTGCAGTTTGAAATAGTAATCTAATCATGTTGGACAGAATTTTGTAAGTCTTATGTAGTGCCACAGTATCTTGATTTTCTTGGATGTAGGTATTATATGTAGAGTAGAAACTGAGGGTCTGGCTTTTTGGGATATGTTGGATGTGTTGTGTCTAAGGTTTCACAAATGACTTATGTACATGTGGTCAGTCTGGGCATGCCCAGCTACTGCAGCACTGCTTACGTGTTGGTCTGCATAAGGCCAGTTCCTGGGTGGGCAATTTTTGAAAGTCTAAAAGCCAAAATGGAATTACTGACATGTCAAATACAGTAGAAGAACAGCCTACTGTGCAAGACTAAATCATAGTATCATACAAAATCACAGAATGATTTGGGTTGGAAGAGACCTTAAAGACCATCTAGTTCCTGCCCCACTGCTGTGATTAGGGAATGCCACGCACCAGACCAGGTAGCTCAGAGCTGTATGCAGGTTGGTCTTGAACACTTCCAGGCATGGGGAATCTACAACTTCTCCAGGCGACTTGTTCCAATGCCTCACCACCCTTATAGTAAAGAATTCCTTCCTATTATCTAATCTAAACCTACTCTCCTCCAGTTTATGGCCATTCTCCTTTGTTCTGGCACTTCATGTCCCTGTGAGAAGTCCCTCTTCAGCCTTCTTTTAAGTCACCTTTTGCTACTGGAAGGCTGCACTAAGGTCTCCCTAGAGCCTTCTCTCCTCCAGGCTGAGGTGGAGAGGTCTTTGTGATCAACTTAGTGACACTCCCCTGGACTCATTCCAATAGGACCACATATTTCTTGCATTCTGGGCCCCAGATCTGGACACAGTACTCATGGTGGGGTCTCAGGAGACCAGAGTAAATGGGGAAAATCAAGTCCCTTCACCTGTTGGTCACGCTTCTTGATGAAGCCCAGGATGCCATTGATTTTCTGTGCTGCAAGCACATGTTGCTCAGTCATGCTAAGCTTTTCATTCACAAACATCTGCAAGTCTTTTCCCCCAGGGTTAATCTCAAGCCATTCTCCATCTGATCTATACTTGTGCTTGAAATTGCCCTGACCCAGGTGAAGGACATTGCACTCAGCCTTGTTAAACTTCATGTGGCTTGCACAGACCCGCTTCTCAAGCCTGTCAAGGTGCCTCTGGATGGCATGGCTTCCCTCCTGTGTGTCCACTGCACCACACACCTTGGTGTCATCAGCAAATTTAGTGAGGATGCACTCAATCCCACTGTCCATGTCACTGACAGAGTTGTTAAAAAGTGCCGGTCCCAATACCAACCTGGACTAATGTCACTCATCACTGCTCTCCACCTGGGACATTAAGCCACCATTTACCACAAGTCTTTGAATGCAACCATCCAACTAAGTCTTTTTTTTCTACAGACCAGTCCATCTATCAAATCCATGTGTCTCTAGATTAGTGACCAAAAAAAAAATGATCTTCTAAAATGTTTTGCCTCTAACAGTAAGCATGAAAGGGCAGTTAGATGGATAAGCAGAAGAATGGAGAAATTTTACAGCATTTTCTTAAAGTACGCTTTCAAAGTTCAACATTAAGAAGCTCAAGTACTTCCTGGGCCAAAACTTTGTGTCTTGTGTTAAAAGTCCTCAATGAACACACTGAGGTGACTGTCTGAATCTCATGGAAGTAATTTATAGCAAAATAGTTGACAAATTAGAGGAAAATATAATGCATGTAAAACTTAACCCAAGCAGAGTACCTGTCTCATAAGTGTTGAGTAATCTGCTCTTACATCTAATCCTGTGTGTCACAGGCAGTTTTCAGCAATGTCTGTTTGCAAGGTGCTACCTGAGAGTTTCCACTCGACTTTTTCCACAAGTCAACTTATGTCCTTATTTGGTATACGTAGGATGTGATGTTACAAACCTCATGTTGTATTGCATTTCATCTGCAAAGAGGAAAAACTGTATTTTTGTCAGGCCTCTGAGAAGAAGTTCAGGGTAAACCCTGACAAACCCCTCACAAGAGTGGAGGGGAAGAAACACAAGGTTGCCACAGATGACGTAAACTCTGTCCCTGTCACTTTCTGACCAGGAACATAATTTATTCTGCATTCTACATCTGTACCTGTGATCCAATTCAAGTTTGTTGTGACTTTAATGGGGACCATGGTTAAGACAGTACAGCAGTCAGGAGCAAAGAGCCAACCATAGCTTCTCTTTAACTGTCTTCCTCAATCTGGAGGCTCAGACATTCATTTACATCTTGATTGTGGCTTTCAGTGTGAATATAGGCTGAACATTGCTGCAGGATTTTGTATTGAAGCACTTTAACCATTCTGACACTGTACCTTCCTACTGCATCTCCCAATTACCATAGAAATGTAATAATTATGGCTATCAGCACGACCTTTCTCTCACACTCTATCATTCACTTCAGAGCATTTAAGAAGCAATTAGTTAAATAAATGAATGGATTAAATCTTATCTGTCTCCGTCAGGCAAAGGATACAGTACTCATTTAACATGATAAGCAGAGCCATATCTCTTCTTCCAAAGTTGGAATCTTATAGCTTAATTTATATTTAAGTGAGCACAAACTGCATGCTATATCAGTAGCACTCAGTAAGTTGAACTGGCGGACCATAAGGAAGAGAAAGAGACTGATCCTTCCTTTACAAGATTGCTGATATCTCTGTCCTCTTTCATCACAGAAATAAGATTCAGTCAGGGACCAGGACAGGTCATGTATTGGCTACCAATTAAGAAAAGCAATGAAGATTGTAAACAATAATAATGTCATATCCTTTCATTTCCTTTTCCTGGACTGAGCCATGGAAGAGGAAAGAAAGCGGAAAATATATTTTCATTTGCAGTGTATCTTGTGAGCAGCAGTTACAATTGCCAACCCATCCTCACAGTGTATATTTAACTTTTGAACCTAATTTGCATGTTTACTAGTAAGTATGTGTGTAGTTTCAGGGGAGCCAAGGGTTATCAAAACACTGCAGTATCACCTGATCTCTGTGTCATGTTCTACATGGAACCAGAAATGAGAGTCTTAAGTTTGTGGCATTAATGATTGTGTACTGCAGCAGTACAAGCTCCCTCAGTGAAGCATTTGTGAATTTTGCTGTTATATGTAAAATAAGGAAGATGTAATAAGTAATGATCATAACTTGACAAAAAATGCAGTACACAGAGCAGTATGAGCAATGTACGTTTTTGAAAACACGGGCAAGTGAGACTTCGAGAGTATTTCTAATGTAAGAAAGTATAAAAATCAGCTGGGCATCATGAAAATAATGGATCAGGGAGTTTTTCATTCCGCTAACTGAATGAGTTCCTGCAAGTACAACCCTGAATGCTGTTTTCAGCTGTTTATATCCAGAAAACAAGTGCAGATTCACATGTAGACCAGTGTTTGACCAGGCTTCTGCAAAGACTCCTAGCAACTGAGAGGGTTAAAAGTTCATTAAGAAATTAGTAAAACAGCTGCATAATAAAAAGAAAAAACTAATCATATAACATAATTTAAACAAAGCCATAGAGCAGTTTGAATAATTAAACACTACTCATCTGAAACATGGTACACACACTTCATTTTCAGTGATAATAAAGAACCTGTAACATCTTGAGTCTTCATTTACTATATTATCACAAGACAAAGAGTACGAGCTTTGTTGTAAATATAGACTTTATTTTTATTCTAATGTGATAAATTATCTATATAGTATCAGTCCCCGAAATATTTTGCACAGAACTATACAGTTAGGTACTTTCTGTGAGTTTTTTTCAGATACTGCAATTATCATAGTCTCATATTTGAACATTGGTCTGATAGGACATGTATTTCTGATGTCACCATCAGCATATCCATTTATCCCATTATATGACACATTATTATATATACACATTGACGGTGGAATTGAGTGCGCCCTCAGGCAAATGTGCTGATGATACCAAGCTGTGCAGTGTAGTCAACACACTGGAGGGAGGGGATGTCATCCAGAGGCACCTTGACAGGCTGGAGACGTGGCCCAATTCAAATTTCATGAAGTTCAAGAGACCAAAGTGAAAGTCCTATATATGGATTGTGGCAATTCCAGACACACCTACAGGCTGAGCAGAGAAGTAATTGAGAGCAGCCCTGTGGAGAAAGACTTGTGGGTGATGGTTGATGAAAACTCAACATGAGCCAGCAGTGTGTGCTTGCAGCACAGAGAGCCAATGAAATCCTGGGCTGCATCAAAAGGAGCGTGAACAGCAGGTCAAGGGAGGGGATTCTCCCTCTCTACTCTGCTTTTGTGAGACCCCCACCTGCAGTACTGTGGACAGTTCTGGTGTCCCCAGCATGAGAAGGACATGGAACTAGTGGAGCAAGTCCATGGGAAGGTCACAAAGTTGATGAGGGGACTGGAGCACCTGCCCTACAAAGACAGGCTGAGAAAGCTAGGGCTGTTCAGCCTGGAGAAGAGAAGGCGGCGTGGAGATCTCGAAGCAATCTCCCAGTATCTGAAGGGAGCCTACAGGGAAGATGGAGAGGGACTCTTCATCAGGAACTGTAGTGGTAGAACAAGGGATAATGGATAAAAATTGAAAGAGGGGTAATTCAGGTTAGATACTAGGAAGAAACTTTTTACTGTGAGAGTGGTGTGGCACTGGGATAGGTGGCCCAAGAGGTTGTGGATGTCCCAGTCCTGGCAGTGCTCAAGGCCAGGTTGGATAAAGCCTTGAGCAACCTGGTCTAATGGAAAGTGTCCCTCCCCATGTCAAGGGCTTGGTTCTAGATGATCTTTATGGCCCCTTCCAACCCCTTAACATTCTATGATTCAGTGACTCTATGATTCTATTTCACATTAACAAAATGGCATACAGTGGCACCACTAAAGGTTCTGGTGTGGAATTTCAGCAGTGGAAATTCTCCTCATTTATACTGCAGGAACCCAGAGTTCACAGCTCCCATATAATTTACTTGAGGCTTAATCATGGTCTATCTAGACTTCAGCAAAGCCTTTGACACTGTATCCCATAATATACTCCTGGAAAAGCTGGTAGCCCATGGCCTGGACAGGTGCACTCTCTGCTGGGTTAAGAGCTGGCTGGAGGGCCAGCCCAAGAGAGTGCTGGTG
>VXBX01005609.1:49680-63974 GCA_013400415.1 Scytalopus superciliaris
TTTTTTTTTTTTTTTTTTTTTAAATTCACTGATTCATAGAATTGTTAATGTTGGAAAAGACCTCTAAGATCAGAGTCCAACTGTAAACCCAGCACGGCCAAGTCCACAACTAAACCATATTTGTGGGTGCCATGTTTACATGTCTTTTAACCAATGCCAGGGAGGTGATTCAACCTGTTCCTTGTACACCTTCTTCCTAAGAAATTGTTCCTAATATCCAATCTAAATCTCCTCTAGTGCAACTTGAGGCCATTTCTTTTTGCCTTATTGTCTGTTACTTGGACGAAGAGTCTACCTGACTGCAACTTTCTTTCAAGTAGGTATAGAGAGTGGTAAGGTCACCACTCATCCTCCTTTTCTCCAGGCTGAATACCTCCAGCTCCCTCAGCTGCTCCTGATCAGACTTGTGCTCCAGACCCTTCACCAGCTCCATTGCCCTTCTCTAGACACACTCAAGCACCTCAATGTCTTTCTTGTAGTGAGAGGCCCAGGACTGCACACAGCATTCAAGGTGTGATCTCACCAGTGGCCAGTATCAGGGAAAATCATTGTCCTGCTCTTGCTGGCCACACTGTTGCTGATTGAAGCCAGGATGCCTTTGGCCTTCTTGGTCACCTGGGCACACTACTGGCTCATATTGAGCTGCTGTTGACCAGCACCACCAAGGTCTTTTTCCACTAGGCAGCTTTCCAGCCATTCTTCCCCTGGCTGGTGGTGCTGCCCAGGGTTGTTGTGACCCAAAGGCAGGACCCAGCACTTGGCCTTGTTGAACCTCATACCACTGGCCTCAGCCCATTGATCCAGCCTGTCCAGATCCCTCTGCAGAGCCTTCCTGACTTCCATCAGATGATCAAACTGGTGGCATTTGTGAAAAGACTGAGGATCCCCTCATCTTAATCATTAATAAAGATGTTAAATGGGAACTGCCCCAAAACAGCCCTGGGAAACACCCTAACCCTCTCCGTCTCCCTCTCCGTCTCCGTCTCCATCTGCGTCTCCCTCTCCCTCTCCTTATCGCTCTCCCTCTCCCTCTCCCCTGTCCTTTCTCCTTTTCCCTTCCCTTCCCTTCCCACTTCCCACTCCTTTTTTCCCCCTTCTATTCACACCAATGTAAGCTTTTCTTTAGAAGTCATTTTTGCTTTTCTCTGAAGGATGAAACAAAACAGGCATTTCAACACACTTCCTTGCATGGTTCTTGTATCTGGTTTTGTATTATTGATTGGGCTCAGGTATTTTCATGCCTTAAGATTTCACTTCGAGAAGATATGTAAAAGAAATAATTTCCATGATATAATGTGACTTGTAATTATTATTAACAGTACAAAGCATTGTTTTTATTGGAGGGAAAATTCTTGTTAGTAGTTATTTATTCTGATTTCATGCTTTTTTGGAACTTGGAAAGAAAAATAAACGAATTACAAAAACTAAAAATGCCGTGACCTCCATTATGGTTTTAAAACAGATAACACACTATTATTTTACAATCATAACTCTGCAAACTTCAACAATTACAACTAATCCCCATTGACCACATCCACTGTAAAAGCAGGGCTTTCAATACCCAAGCCATTTCCAATTCATTTTAATTAGAAACATTTCAAATATCAACTTGAGATTTGCCCTGTAGCTATGCATGTGCTCTCTTTAGAGGTCCCAAAGGCTTTAAACATATTCCCAATAGAAACCAAATATATTTAACTTAAATAAACTGTATTTTTATAGTTTATAAAAGTGATCATTATATATATGACAAGGAAACAGAAAGCTGACTGGTTGTCTTGCACTGCACAGAGGGATTGTAAAAAACGTAAGTAAAAAATTGCACTTATAGGATTGCGTATGCTAATTCCAAATGTCCTATGTTTTCTGAAAATGCTGGTAATAATAAGTAAAAAAATTACAAAATATCCTANAGTACCAGATCTGTTGTCAAGGTGTTACTGCAATGTATTCAAACATACCCAGCAATGAGAAACACTTGCTTTTGGGACCAAGTTCAATTTTTTGCAGAGTGAGGCAGTGGTCATTTTTCTGCAGTTGTGTCATTTGTGTAACAAATTTTTATAAATCCACTTTAAACATCTGCAATCCTCTCAATGTTGAGGAACAGGACCACCATGTATCTTCCTACCTCTTTCAGAGATTATCCCATATATGTGGCAATCCCTCCTTCCCTTGACCTTTCTTCTGTTTGCAAAAAATATTGTAGATGGAAGTTCAGCTGGATGGAATGTGATGATGACTGAGAGATTCTGAAACCTTGCGCTTTCCCAAATGGTGACAAGAACCTGCTGGGCCCATGAAAGCTGCTGCAGCTCTTGCTCGGTAACTGGAGAAGACAGAACTTGGTGCCATTTCTCTAAACTGACTTTTTGAATTTTGGCTTGTGTACCCTTCAGGGGACTTCTCTAAAGGGGTGCTTTTGACTGGCACTGGCTTGAGTCAAAACAAGTTGGTGTTCAGGCATAATATTGAAAATATGCTAGTTCAAAAATCTGTTTTAAATAGGCGGCTTGAAAAAAAGTGGTTGGAAGAAATTAGAAGATTGGTTGGATGTGGTCATGAAAGAGTGAGGTGCTAAGGTATATGAAGCCACTGCCTCTGTTTCTAGTCTGTTTCAGCAATTACACCTGTGAGAACCTCCCCAAAGACAAGTTGTATTGTATTTATATAAAATAACAGTTGTGTTTGTATTTATTGATAACAGAAGGAGGAAGATGGTCAAGTAATAGATAAAACAAATGTAGACAACTGAAGATGGCAAGGAAGTCTTGCCTTTGAAAGCTTCTTTAATGAACCAAAGTGGTTCCACTAAAAGACAATCTTACAGACTTTGTGCTTGACTTTGGAAGGCAGCTGTAGACACAAATCTCACAACACACAATACCACAGTTACAAGAAGAAATCTCAAATAACAACCAACCTGAATCATATTGTTAGCCTTGATTTAAAAGTTTATTTGAAGTTAAAATCAGTTCTGTGGTTTTTATTATTATTTAATATTTTTCAAAACTGCCATCCTTCCTGCTCTAAATCAGAAATGAATATACTGACAGACCACAAAACAGTCTGCTAATGTGTCATATTTAGATCAACTATAGCCAAAGTGTGAACTTTCCTGTCCAGTTCCCACATCTAATTCATTTGGGTAATCCTGAGATACACATCCAAACTTCTGAAAGGTTGTGGGAAGGGGACCTCTGAGCCTTCCTGCACTAGCACAATTTCAACATGAGATGTGAATTCTCCATTGTGCATAAAGATCACATAAAAGACTAATTATTAGAGCCCATTCACAGATCCACATGGTCTGAACCAATTTTCTTTTCATCATATACTGCTTTTATGTTTTTAATTTCAGGACAGAATATAGACCACTCAACCAATGGTTCTCTGTAGACCAAGTAAATGGAGGGGTTGCAGCAGTAGGGTACATGCAACGACCGAACCTCTTAGTGATGCAATAGTGGGAGCTGTTGATTAGCAAAGGAGTCATTTAGCTAAAAAAATGGGCAGGAATCAAACTATCTAGCATAAATTCTGACACATAACAAAAACAATTAATTCAGGATCACAGTTAGCCTACATTTTCCCCTCTTGTATGTGAAGAGAGGCAATTTCAAGGAACGGTTCAAAACACAACCACTCCCTCTGTTAATTTTCCAAAGTTAGATCAGTTAAACTGAAGCAAAGGAAATGCTGGAAGTGATTCTGAGGACACATCCAATGTGTTCAGATGTTTCCTCATGAACACCTTGTCTGTCACTTTCATCACTAACATGCAAGCATGTAATCAGATTTAGTCGAAGTGCTTAGAACTATCTTGCAGGAGGGAATATAAACTTTTGCTTCCTTCACATGGATTTAATTCATGCTTTTGAGATGGGATGACTACACATAGAGCCAACTGTACCTAGTTCTGTTAATCAGAGCTCAGATTTCTTGAGCTCTGTGTATTGAGCCAAGATGGAAAGACATATAAACAATTGCATGAATGTTGATGGAAAAAATAAGGGTCTGAACATCTCAGTGTGCTTGACCCCAGCACTGTAAGATTTGGTAACTTGTAGATTAGATACAGAGAGTGTCAAAATTAATTATTTGATCTGTTTCTGGGACAGAGGGCTTATAAATGAAAACTCATACTGACCAAGGAATAATAGCAATTCATATGCCAAGAGAAAAAATGGAAAACAAAACATTCCAATCCCAACCTAGTACATATGGTTAGATGCAGGGCTACAGTTATATGATTTGTTAGATCTCTTGGCAAAGATGGCTTAAGAAGTTTCAGCCCTCCCTTGCCCCTGATATTTCTTCCTGCCTCTGTGCTGAAGTTCACCAACCCTTCAAATATAACTGTTTGTGGAGCAGCACTATAAACAAAATCGTTGGAATGATCTGGCTTGGAAATAATTCTCAATAGAAAACAAATCAACCTAAACCCCTAAGGACTAAACAATCCAAGCTTTTGCAGTCATTTCTAGTAGTATATGTTTTCTAGGCATCCTATTGCTTTCTTTTTGGTCTCTTTCCAGTTGGCTAAATTTTTTTTAAGAGAGGTGCCCAAGACTGGACCAATATTCTGACTAAGGCCTGATGGGTACTGACTTGAGCAGAATGATTACTTCATGTGTTTATAAGGAAACTTGGATCCCAATTCAAATCCTAATCGAAACTTGGCAGCCCATGTGTGTTTCCATTTAGTAGACAGGACCAGGCACTCAGGATTTCTGCCAAATCTTAAAATTTCTATGTCTTCACAGAAACCCACAGGAGAACGGAAAGCTTGTAAGTGACTAGTACAGCTCATTAAATATTCTCAGGGCTGTGTGGGCATGCTTGTTTCAATGTGGGTGGAATCCCAAGTTATCTTTCACATTCATGATCATTATATTCACCTGCTGCATTTTGTCATTTGTGTAATATTCAAAGCGAATAACTTTATTTGGAAGAAACCGGATAGAGGTAAGGCTGTTTCATTTAATGCCCATCCAGACAGACTAGGGAGGGATAACACTCAGATAGTTGTACTGCAGAAGAAACGGTCAAAGTGCGTGGTGATTGCCAGAAGAAAATGTTCCTCACTTCAATCTCAGAAACAACAGGTCTTCACTACTCAGGCAGTCAGCTGCTGCTCAGTCAGGAGCTTCCAGCAGATACACTACAAATACTCACAACTGGGGCACAAATGACAATTCAATGGAGCCAACCACTATTTAGGCACTGAAAGGTATGAGCAGATGGAAGTGAGCCTGGGCATTAAAGTGGTCAGAGTATGTACAAACAGATGAAAAAAAGCCGGTCAGTCATTGTATAGAAGTTGCAATATAGGAAACTCAGTGTGCTGCAGATGTCTCTGCTATTTGTCTGTCAAAAATCTTTATCCAAATGACAGGTTTGTTGTCTACTACTGAGACTGTATGACACATACTATGGCTGTTCTAGCTGAGGCTGATCAGCTGTATTTCAAAATGGGATATGAGTTACATTTCAGTTTGGACTTCATCCGATGTTATGATGGATCCCAACTTGACTCCCCTTTGTGCGAGAAAACAGGACTGGAAAAACATGGTCTATCATTTGTTCATCTCAAATACTTACCTCCTTGCGTAAAATAGGAGACAGAAGGAAAACCCCTATGTAACTGTACGACAAAGCTTGGCAGTACAAAATGCACTGCCTGTGGCTGGTAGGATCCTCTCCTAAATCTCTATGAGCATGATGGCCTAGTAATGGGGTAAAATAGAAAAATCACAAGTTCTGCAGGCTCCTCTGTAAAATACCATGACAAATGTTTTTCTGAAAAATTAGGATGTTTTACTGGTTCGCCTGCAAATCAGAAAGTTGCCAAATACAGTAATTCACAAGATCAATTAGTTGTTGGTTCTAATGGTTTATGTCTGTATTTGCCTCACACAGGAATCTATGGTACTTTAAAATATGGGATCCACATGTTTGTAATGCCTGGACAGCTATAATGATCACTCTTTTTCACATAATTATATTTGGTGGCAGCTACTCATCAACACTTTCAGCAGTTTTCTTCTGCAATGCCACAAATATTCCTAATATTACTCGATCATAACAATCACTTTTTAAAGGACACCTTATAATGACTGTAGGAACAGAATGAACACCTGAGAAGTGTAGATTAGGGGAGCTATATGATATGGGTGATCATTATTAAGAAAGTGGATGCAAATTGTTTCACTATATCTTAAAATTCCTATCTGTTTTTTGTCCCATGTAGCTTTTTTTCTCCAGAAACTTTTTTCTTAACTGCCCTGGATGTGACCAAGTAAAAGGCAGGCCTCTGACCTTAATACATACATTTACATAATTCGGGGCAATGGTTGTATACAATTTAAGATGATGGGTGATAGTGAGTAGTTCACAACCTGGTATGTACTTTACAAACAAACTACTGTCTAAACTTTTTCAGACAAAATATTTGTTGATGCAATTACTATAACAATTGTTATTGGACTGCCTTGGAGTAAAAAAGGGAAATGAATTGCAGTTGTTACTATATGAGAAGATATTAAGGCCAGCAGTTTAGCAACTGAAAAGAACTCAGTGACCTCTGATCACCAGTTCATCACTTTATTAATTTTTTTTTTTTTTTGCTTTCCTTGGCATAAATAGTTCTGTGTGCTTAACTCATCCTAAATTACAATCAAAAAGAAACCATTTAATAATTATATTATTCTTGTTACAAAGCTGTGTGACCAGCTTCTCAGTTTTTAGTGCTAGATTTATACTTTGTCTTACCTATTCTGTACACTTCTTTCTTCATCAAAGGTATGTAGTAAAAGCCTGTAACAAGGTCTGTACTCTAGTACACATAGGTAAACTATAGCCTGCTACAGTGCAAGCACCTGATATATGTCTCTCACAGTGTTTCCATCTTTAATACTTGACTGTCTCCTAACCTAGTCAGACCTGGTATCTTCAGACTTCTAGTACAAACAGTTCTTTTTAAACTTTGATGAGCACTGATAAGTGCTGTCTTCTTAAGCATTCGTTCAACACCTCATCAAAAAGCAGGATGACAAAATCGTCAATCTTGCTCAGAAACTTAAAAGGCTGATCTGAAGACCACAATCACTTCACACCCTTCTGCTCTCATTATCTTCGAGTCTCCTTCTATATTGTTTCCCATCTTCCCTGCTGACATCCTCAGATAGCAGCTAACAAGCATGTTTTGCACACAGGATTATGTGATCTAATTGCACGTGCTTGCAGCTCGTGTCTTGCCTTTTCATACAAACTATGGTTCCCCAGCCCGGGTTGCTGAAATCTTTTGGTTTTCCTTTTCCTTGAACTATGTAAGTCTCTTGCACAAATACTCACAAACTATTTATGAGACACTTAAAAGACAATATGATTCAGAAGGTTTGATAAATTATTTCCAGTTTTTCTATGCAACTTTCTGTATTTAAATTAAAATTTCTGCTCACTGGAGTTTAACAGCACAAAATCACACTCAGCTAACCAATCTCAACCAAACTCTCAACTGACAGTGAATATGACTCCTGCTGTGATCCCAGCAGAATCTGTGCCAGGGTATGTGTAGAGGACATGAGAAGAACCTGCCATCTCTATGTACTTGTATGTCAGGCTTAGGGACACTTTTCTTTATGCCACTGTCTAACATTGTGATGAGCACCTGTCTCTAGGCCATTTGGTGAAAACTGTCTGACAATCATACTCACACCTTCTAGGCTGGTATGGTGCATCCCTGAGAGTGCTTGGTTAATTTTTCCTCAGGCTATTACCTCCAGAGACTTTACCTACATGTCAGACACTTCTGTGGATTCTTTGTTCTGTGTCTGACATATTGTGAAATCTGTGTGGCAGTACACCAGTTTGTTGTTAGCATAGTCTGATGCCAAGGTCAGGTAGTCATTGCCCTGCAATGCCTAGCATCAGTACTAAAAACCAAAGGAAGTAAGACTGGCTTGGTCTTGTCTGTATGGTATCTGCAGTGAAGTAACTTGAAAACTCTGTGGAACTTGATCCCAGGAGGAAATAGTTCATGCCAAAAAATGCTGAGTGCAACCTAACAACTGCTGTGCAAAACAGGAGTGCTGGATCCAAAAGCAACCTTGGCAGCAGTTATTTGACAGTGTAGACCTGTAGACAGCTATGGAGACAAGCAGCTGAAGAACAGAGCTGTCATATTTCTGTATGATTGGTTTTTACACATGGAGACAGAAACTCCTGACCAATGTCAAATCAATGGGGTGCATGCTCCTTGTACAGCCTTGTACAATGTCTTATTTCTTGTGCATGAACCAACTCCACAGTTATATTCTAGGAAGCATCAATTTTCTATACACATTATATAGTTGATGTATAGCTAATAGTAAACAAATAAATAATGGGTTAAAAATAGTGGGAAAAAAGGTAGTAATTTTTCTCAGGAAAGTAATCAGTGAAGTCCTGGCATTGCCTGTGCTCAGTATATTCTTTAATGATACACAGTAATGTCATGAAAAACCCTGCTGATTACACAAAATCATTTGGGGTACTAAATCTGAAGGACCTGGGAATAACTGCAGAAGACGCCCAGAATCCAAGATGATAAGGCAAAAAATACCAGACAAAATTCAATGTAGGTGAACGTTGTAAAGAGTGGTGCACACAGTGATAACAATGTTAGGTTTATAAACACAGAATGTGCTATAGAATGGCCTATGGCCCAGCTCTCTTATAACAGATGTCTGGTCTTATAATAGATATTAAAAAAAATTCAGGAATGTACAGGAGAGGAGTAGGGAATGTTTAGGAAATGAAAAATACAGCAACAAATTTTAAATCCATCTGCATTTGCATTCTGAACACAAATGCTGGTTACTCTAGTCTCTCATTTCATGAAAGATGGAACAGAACTGGGAAAGCTACAGGAAAAGGCAATATGCATGATCAGAAATAAGGATCAACTATTGTTTGAGGAATAAAAAAAGTGTTGGGCTTCTCTTGGTTGAAGAGAAAAGGTTTCAGTAGGGGGAATTTACAAAATTTCAGGTAACCTTGAGAAAATTAAGAAGGAGCACCTATGCACTGAATCTTAAATGAAATTATGGGCCAGAAACCAATAATTTAATGTTTAAAATAAGAGAAGTGATTTTTTTGTTTGTTTGTTTTTGCACTTATTAGATTACAGCAGGGATTACAGGATGTCAATTGAGCTGAAAAGCAATCAGAGCAATTAATTCTAAAAATACATTCCTAGGACAAGTAAATCCATACCATCATTAGTCTCTGAATTGCCTACTGATTTACACTAGGGAGGCAGAGTAGGCAGTTACCATTGTATGATTGTTCTTCTGCTCTTCAGGCTTCTGCTACTGTTACTGTCAGAGACAGGAAACCAGACTGACCTTTAGTCTGAAGCAGTGAAGTTGCCCTTTAATTCTTACATATACAGACCTCCGTATAGAGAAATGGAAGAAAGCAGAGAAACAGCCCAGAAAGACTTGTCAGGAGCAAATACAATTAAATCTGATTTCATTTTATAACGTCATATCAGACCATATCATGAAAAGAGCTATGTAGGCCTTTGACACAATCACATTACATTATCATAAATACACTAGTTTCATATAAATATATTTTCAGTAGGATGAAAACAGGCAAGAAAACTGCATTTAGAGAATAGTTCTCAACAATTCACTGCAAAAATGGAATGAAGTGTTGAGGAAATGCAAATACAGGATGAAGAAGAATGGGATAACCATTCTGGAGAAAAGTGTCCAGGTGGCTAGTGGTGTACAATGTGGGCTTGAGGGAACAATATGAAAAGCTAACAACTTCCTAACATATTTAAACATGTTGGAAACGCAAAAGAAAATCTTTCCATATAATCCAGCATTTAGAAGAATTCACCTCTATGTTTGTTTCAAGGTCTAAGGAAGTCAATAATACAATTTGTGATTGAAAGATAAATAAAGTTATACAGTGTATCTTAAGAAGATGAGATTTTTTGGGGGAAAAAAAGGCAAAATAGTAACTTTCAAATACTTAAAAATTTCTGGCAAGACGATGGAATATTCTATGCAAGAGGCAGCAGAAAAAATGGGTTCAATAGCACAGAAGAGTAAGAAAGGATGCTAAGAATAATGAGATTTTTAATAACGGTGGTAAAAACTCTATTCATTAAAGATGCTTTGGAGTGTGGGCAGACTTTAAAAGCAGGTGATAAAAGTGTCCAGCTGAGTTGATGATAGATATGTTGTGGGACAAGGGGGCGTACCCCATGATCTCTTGAGAATTCTCCCAGTCCTATAAAGCTGTGTTTCCACACATAGGACGTCAATCAATTGTATCTGAAAATGTTGGAGTTACTACACTATTGAACAGTATTCTGTACAGTATTTGCATTTCAGGAAATGTATTTGCAACATGCATAGTGTACAGCTGACTTTTGCCTACCAGAACTACTGTATGGTATTTTTGACCGATGCATTGGAATTCCAGAAGACATGCAAAGAACCAGTAAAAGGCCCATGTAGAAGAAGGTGGCAGTTCAGATATATGGTAGCCATAGGCAACAGTAGGAGTGTGATCATTTAGATGTTGTTCACAAAAAATTCAAGACCATAATTGTTTCACAGTGCATTGTCCTTATAGATTATTTATACTTTGAATGTCTTGCCTTTAAATGTGATTTTTATGCCTCGTATCCTTATGTTCTTAATTTGTTTATTTTGTGCTTATCAATCCTAATTGACCTGCTCAAGTGCAACGCTTATCATATTCCCTTTTTCTTTTATTAGAAACCAACTGTAGTTCCTAAAAGACCTACAAAAGACTCCTAAAAGACTCCTTTCAGGCTCACAGACAGCAAGTATTCCACAAAGTAAAGCATGAAGGTACCACATATGAAAATGTCATTCTTGATGTCCTTGTTCCTCTGCCCACCTCTACTAAATTATTTTTTTTCTATTCTTTACTCTCTAGTACCTTTTTTGTTTTTTCAAGCCCACACTGTAACCTCCTCCTCTCTCCTTGTAGGCACTAACACAAGAACTTCATAGAAAAAGAGTAAGTTGAAACATATGACTGAGAATCATTTCCTTTAATCTTTCCGTCTATTTATTTACTTTATGTATTTTGCTGTTTTGAAATCTGTGTGTGCCAAGGCCATGCTTTGCGAGCTCCTTGCTGTTTTTAAACTAACACAGTAAACAACAGTTACAACACTGCTGAATCCATTGTCATGCATCTTCTCAATTATAACTCACTTCCATGCAACTACAGAGCAATTGAACTGACTGACCCCATTCAGTCCCACCAGTTACATTGTCAGCTGCCTATGAAAAAACAAAGGCCTCCAGAGAAAGTGGACAATAAAAATTCAGTCTCTGGTAGAAAAGATGGAAGAAATATTTGTATCAGGACAGAAATTTTATTGCAAACATTTTCTTTATTATAACAATAGAGTACCATCATTTGACACTATTTGTGGTGATCTTTAATTTCCAGACCCCACATATTTCATGTGCATAGTGCTCTGTAAAACCTTAAATAAGACAGAGATGATGAAAATCCAGTTGACAAACTCCTTCTTAGTTGTCTAGTACCAAAGTGGAACTGTTCTGGTACAAGGGAATCTGGCATGTTGGCTGAAGGCTCTCAGAGCTTTTGGTGCCAGTGCTAAAAATGTCAGCTGACAAGATCCAGTGCCCAATGATCTTTGAAATCACTTCTAATTGATCTCAAGTCTTTGAATATCAATCTCTGATGTCCAATGCAACAATTCCAGCGCTATGTGGCACATAAAATGAGACCTGTGGCCACCTTCCCAAAGAGAGGCAGGATACCCATAGTGAAGAAGATGGTAAGTTTCCAAAGTGTAACATAAGTTTATAACAGATCTACCCTTCATACTTACATCCCATTTCAACACAATATGTCAGAGAAATTAACAAGTGACCAGTCTGCCAGTGGTTTGGCACACCAGTCTGTCGCAGTCTCAGCTGTTTCACCATTATGTCTCAAAAATATCTGACGTTCAATAGAAAGATTTTAATGGGCAGTATGCTCTATGAAGGCTTATCTCTTCTAAGATGTGAAACATGTAGAACAGGTAGAGTGATTAGTAGTATCACAAAATATTCTGTAATCATCAGCTGATTCTTCAGAAATTCCTTATTTCTGTGCTACTTCTAACAAAATATATATAGCTCTGAAAACTACACAAAATACATTACTGCACATCTGTAGCCTGTCATGGAATAAATCTACCATTTTTCTTAGCATAGAACTAACAATTTCTCACTTCTCTGACTGCTTGTCTAGTATGTCACAGGAGCTGCATCTTTGCTTACATTAACAAATCTGAATGAAAATTTGCAGCAGATGTAAAAGGAGAAGGCAACTAAAACTTCATTTATTTAAGAAACCCAGCTTATCTCTGAGTAACAAGTGGATAAGGCAAACCACTGATGGATTTGTTATAGGAACACTCTATAATGTCTTCCCACTCTACCCTCATAAAATATTCTTATCAGGTACATTAAAAAAAGGCTATTAGCTGTCTAAGTGTTAAAAGACATGTTCCCTGAATGCTATTTCCCTTTATTTTTTACATACTAACGTATTTATTGTAGCACCCAGGAGGAGTGCCACCCTCATTTCAGGACGTTTAGCTGTCAGAACCAGAAAGATCAGGCTGAGAAGCCAGTAAACAGTTGTTTCAGAGGACTGATTGCTTTGCAGCAGTGAACGAGCAGAGTAATAACAAAGCTTGAAATAGGACTCTGTTACCTGAGTTCTATGTCAATGTTTGATCTGGTGACAACACAATAATTAATAACAACAAAATCCTTCCGAATTATCTTAAATTATTTTAATATCAATCTCTGATTCCTAGCTCAATGATTCCAGTGTTGTGGGAGATTTCTAGATGCCTTTTCAATTCAGACAGTAATTTAGGTTGGAAAAGGCTTTGGAGGTCATCTGGTCAAAACCCCAGGGGCCAAATTAAAAATGTTGTTATGTTGTTCTATCTCTCCTTTTTGTTATCTATGTTATATCTGATGTGGCTGTCTTGGAAAAGAGGTAAGTGACTGCTATGACTGAGGATCATCAGAATTCATCTCAATCAACTCTATATTTCCAAACTGGATCTGTCATACACAAACTGAAACCTTGGTGGAAGGCACTGTTGTGAAACTGGCATCAGATTTAGAATCTGATCCTGATTCCACTGTAAATGAATTAGAAGCATTAGGCTCAGAGAAGATCACTGACTTTTGACAAGAAGGTGGCTAATGGGGCACTGTAAAACATATGCAGAAGACAGTGACAGCTGATTCTGATTTCTCTTCCAACATGTGGATTATGTTACACTCACCCAGGCACTTAAGCTTTCATCTCAAACAGTTGTGAAGGTGAAGGCTTCTGGGGGTCTCATTCTCTAATTATACCTGACTTAGAATTCACTTAACTTAGACTAACACAGATAGGAAGTCAAGTTCTGTTAGCTGTTCCACCTTTCACCTTACCACACATCTGGGAAATATTCAGATCAAGATCATAACCTTGCATTTTGGCATTAGCTACCTAAAAAAACATTAAGATATCACCAACAATTTGCCTTTGACTGGGAAAATTAGAAGCATATTTGAGATGTAAACACTGTTGTGGCACTAATATTGCTGGTAATGATTAAAGGCTGCTACTTCAACTGTAATGGAATAAACCAAAACTGACAGACTTAGTCTATGCCCATTTTCAGTTTAAACAAGATAAGGAAATCCCAGTGGCATATCATATTCTGAATGAGGGGGAAAGCTGGGAATATTTAGAGATGAGTATTTTCAATGAGGTCTACAAATGGAAAGCAGTATGTGTGAAGTACTGTAACAAATTTGTGGTTACAAAGCAGAAGTGAGGATAGTACCCAATTCTTTCTGCTGTAAGAGGCCTCTCTAGCACTTGAACTTATAATTGTAAACAGGCTAAACCTATGCACATCCTTAGAGTTGTTGCAGTAGAGGGCAGCATTCAGAAGTCATTATTAGACTATTATGACTATAATTATCACTTTATTTCAAGAAAAAATATTAGAAACCAGAAGCTGATAATACAGGAATTCAAGGGGAAGGATACCTGAGGCTATCCACATGCAGGAATGGGGAGACTCAAACTCCCTTTCTTCTACTCTTTCCAACACAAACTACAGAACTGAAGTCTGAGTTGGGCCTGTGTTAGGCAGGACTTGCTCTTACAATCCTTGGCAAACCTTGCTCACATGTTGAACTTTCTGTTAATTGAAAAAA
>VXBX01005609.1:65124-79161 GCA_013400415.1 Scytalopus superciliaris
TACTGTGAAAGAATAATTTCTATAAATCAATTGTAAAACCCCCAGGTTTAGGCAGAGGAAAGCAGAAAACCCTAACCATAAGTAGGCAAAAAAATTGTTCAAGATAAAACTACCTATGTCATCTACAACCAAATTTGAATATCATTGCGTCTCATGAAAGTGATACATATAGGACATATATGAGGGAACTACTAAATACAGATAACACTCTAGAAAGTGTAGAAATAGATGCAAAAATTTGAGGTAGGAATTTGCTTGCTAGAGAGAAATTAAAATACCACAGTGTAAACTGAATACAGATCTTCTGAAATCCTTGGAATTCATTAGTGTCTGTGACTAGAGAAACTCGGGTAACATCACTTACCAGAATAAATAAATGAGCTACAAATATTTTGCAACAATTGAGGTAGTGCAGAGAATTTTTTAAAAGAAAACACACTTTGTCTGCTTGTTAGACATCTCAGTGTATGAGAGTGCAAGCCTAACTCTGTGAACACCTAGAAATCATAGAATGGTCAGGATTGGAAGGGACCTTAAAGATCCTCTAGTTCCAATTCCCCATGGTACTAATCCCTTTGCTCTAAGGGATTACTCTGAAAAAAAATTGCTACACATATACGTAATATATGTAAAATTGTGTAATAGACACACATTTACAAGTATGTAAATAAATATGTACATATTTACAAAATATATGAAATCAAACATATTTACTTGAATTAGGATTTTTGTATCAGATACACTGTAACACCTCTAAAAGCATTACATTCAAATTGAACACTCCTGCACAGGAGTTTATCTTCATGCCAATCTGTTAGCTCTGCAGAGTGATTCACCCCAGCGGCTTGACTGTTGTTAACTCTCAGGCTACCATCTTTAAAACTAATTTTAAAAGATTTGTAATACTACAGTGAAGAAATAGTTCCCCAGAGCAAGTCACACCCTTTCTGTTTTACTAATTCTGATTCTCTGTGCTTAGTCATTCCTTCTGTGCATTAGATGTTGTCTTTTTGTGGGCCGTTGGTACAGTTGAACAGTGATGTTTCCACTTCTGTTCCTATCTTATTGTGTTTTCAGATAGTATTTGTAGACTGGTATGTGGATGTAAAGGCTAAGTTGCGACAAACACTTTTACATGATCCTTTACTTAAAATACACCAGAAACATGAATGACTTTTAAGTTCAGCAATAAAACGTAGGTGATAGGGGTTGTATGTTCAGCTATGCACCTACAAGTATCTTAATTTCTCCTGCTCACAACATTAAACTGCATGTAGGAAAAGGTTTTTCCCACATGTATATTTCTGCATGTGTACTACACATAAATGACTAAACATTGTATATATATATGTACCTCATTATGTCTCTGATGTAAAAGCATAAATCCAACAATATGACTGTTAGCTACTGATGTAGTTTATGAAGACTTTACTGAGCATGTCACATATAATTTAGAAATACACTCCCAAGTGCTGAAGTACATTTAACTGGATGCAAAATCTGTGGTATATTTGCCATGTGAAGCCAGATCGCTGCAGAGCTATCAAATCATTCATACTTTCAATCTGCATAGAACATGTATAAAGTGAACTAGCTGGGAATCAATATTTCAGCTGTAGGAAATGATGTAGAAAAAGAACAGTTAAAGGATTCTACATGCAGGCAAAGGGATAGTGACCTCCTGTTAAATACTTCTTGTAATCCAAGGGCACAGGGTGAATTTGCTTCCCTTAAAATTTGATATACTTCAGCACAGGCATGAAACACCATTCATTTTCCCTGCTCATATTTCTACCCACAAGACAGATGTCAATGTTGTCTAATGGATAGATCTTGTCTAAGCTATTTCCCATCTGGAAGCAGGCCAAACAAAAGCAGTAACAGATAGAATAAGAGAATGATGTCTTTTAGAAAGTATTCCAAGCTCTTCACTAATTATGGGCATATTTTCAGCTTAGATGTACTTAGCCAACTTTTAGCAAACATCTATGAAAAACATGATTTGTTTTTGGTGACATCAGGTAACATGTATGTTTATGTCTCTAGATCCCTAAGATGATAACAACTACTACTACTAATCTAGATTAATATTAAGCTCTTCAATGTTTTATTTTTTTTTTTAAATCTTTCTCCAAACCACAGAAATTGGCTGCCAGATGTCCCAATGCATGATTTTCTATATAAGTAAACAGAAACATCATCAAGTGACATAAAAGAGAATATACGATGAAAACTGAAATTGATGGTCTGTATTCCAGTGTGCACTTCAGCACAGGGCTGAAGTGTATTCACATGGGATGCTCATGGACTTACTGCAAATACACTACCAATGCACCACCAAAAAAAAAAGTCTCTACAAAAAACACTTCATCAATAAAGAAGAGATCATGATGAAACATTTGGCTGGCTTTGCTGAAAAGGAATTGCTAACATAGTTATGAAATGTGGTGTCTGACAATGAGTGCACAAAATGGCTGGAGTTTATAGATTTTCTTCATCTGAGCCACAAGCAGGGCTGGCAAATACGGTGGTGACGGGAGTTTTCATAGAGATGTGTCAGCTATATTTACATCTCAAATTTGTTCTCTGACTTCTCTACATAAAATACTTTCACTTTACAGCCTGGAAGTCTTGCCAACACTGGAAAAAATCTACTTGGAAAAAGCCTCAGGTGCTTGAAAACATAATGAATAATAAAAATGAGAGTTTAGTGCATATTGCAGAATTAGTAGATAATATAATATACAAAAACAGTTACAGTTCATCTTAGAATGTCCAAGGCAACATTATTTTGTCTTATTTATTGCAGTAATATTCTATTTGTGTCAGAAAATAGGCACACAAGATAAATTCACAGTGACTTTTAAGATTGGCCTAAAACTAAACAGTTCACTCTCGTGCTAAATCTGCTACCACTAAAATTAATGTGTTATTTCTTTCAATACTGCATCCCTCTATCCCTTTAGGATATTATGCCTCCTTCATATCTACTGATTGAGCATTTGGTTTTTAGGTACCTCAAGTGATATTACTTTGATTGTAGTGGGGCATACAAGTCTAAATGCACTGCTGAAACTAAAATCACAGTATTAAATGAAATATTGCACTTGTTAATGATGTTAGGTGTCAAGGACTTGAGTGGCAAAGCACATGGGTTAAACACCTTGCATCAGAGTTTCAGCAGAGAAAATAAATTCATTATGATTCACTCAACTTATTCATGTCAGTAAGTCATCCATTCATACTTAAGAAGTGATTGAGATTTTGAAAGGCAGCAGAATTTGTAACACAAAACACACTAATGACTGGAAATAAGGTGTCAGATGAATTCTACTACTTTTTTTAAAAAGACAGTAATCAGAATCAGCCAGTTTAGTACACTAACTGCATACTCTTGCTTAATTAGTTAAAACTAAATGCAAAGCATGTTTTGACAATTTTTTTATGATTCCATAATGTGCTTTTTGTGCTTCCAACAGTAAAGCTGAGCTGAGTTACTTGTGTGAAGCAACTGCATCATGTATTTATTTCATAAATGGATAAACCTTAATTCCTGCTTAGCTTTTGTTGAAAGGGCATTTCAACCTTCTGTATAGTACGTTAAAAAAGTAAATTTAAGCAAAATTTTTAAAGGGTCACTTTTTTACCTATTTTCTTCTGTATCATTAGTCTCTTAGTGTAAACAGTCATCTTGTCTCTTTCCCTATCTGTAGGGTTACTCCTTTTTATCTTCCTGCTTAGACACATTAACAGAGAGGTCTCAAATCATCTTTCAGCCTTGTTTTCACTTGTTTAAACAAGCAAGCTTTTTCAGACTCCCTGGTAAAACTGTAGAGTGATCCACAGCTTCATGTCTGCCTCAGTTCCTATTTCTATCATTTTCTTGACTAGAATACTGCATTTTATTTCAGATGAGCTCTTAACAGTGCCAGAATGGAATGACAATTGCTCCACCTCCACAGGAACTCTCTAATACAGAACACTATGGGTTCCTGTTTATATTTTTCATAGCTGCATGGAATTAGAAATTCTCATTCATGCTCTGGTGAAGCTGTATGCTGAAGTCCTGTTTACAGATAAATTAATAGTTGCCTGTAATGAATATTCTTGCTGCTAGTCCATAATATGTGGAGTAAATTTAAAGAATTACAATGTGGTTCAGCATACATAAAAAGCCTGAAGAAACTGGAGACTGTTATATCCCTGTTTCTGATGGTACTCCAGAAGATTCCCATTCTATGTTTCCAAGTTTTAATGAACCATAGAGATTATTGTATATTTGGGATGGATGACAAAACATCAAATTTCTTGCTTTGCCTTAGAGACAAGCATGCATCTTCCTGAAAAATGATCCTGCATAGCAATTTCAACATGACTTTGAACTCATCCTTGCCAGTATCTTAATCTGAACACAGTTTTATCTCAGAGAACCCTACTGGACAAATGGCTGTCCTCAAAGATTTTAGTCTCTGACATCTGGAGGAATTGCAGAAAGCCTTGTGTATATATTCAGTTCAGATGAAGCATAATTACAAGATAAGAGGAATCATTTTGTCTCCTTTTTTTCCCCTATCTGTATCATCCCCTACTTGCATGTGCATTCACCCTTTAAATTGCATGAAGATAGCAAGGTTGTGATTTTACTTCCATCTGCTGATAAAGAAAGACAGATTGTGACTCTTTACAGTGTCCACTTGCTTGCATAAGATATTTTTTCCCTCCCTACATGATGAATTTGAGCATTTTTTTCAGAAAAGCACCACTTGGTGAGCTGTTCAAAGGACATAAAACCTTAAAGGCAATTTTTAGTAAGAAAGTGGTATTGTGAGACCTCTGTCCCATAGTAGCTGGCCACACCTGTCTATTACATGTTCTTTACTGAGTGGAATCAAAACAAGAAATGGGATGCTTTACCATTGGCTATTATCAGGGTGACAAAAGGATAAGTATCAAAACAAGCAGTGTTGTGATTTGCTTCTGATTCAGGAGAAGGAAGGCTACTCTTAGTAATGCTGACATAATCTAAAAATCACAGTATAAAATTATTCTCTTCTTCAACATTTACTAAAGTGCATGGAAATAAATAGAAAATGGCATAAAATTTGACATGGATTTTCCAAAAGGGCACAATGTCAAGGTAATCCGATAACTTTCTTTGATGACTAATCGGGGATTTTTTTGGAGAAGGAATATAAATGGGATCTCATCTATCTGCCTGGACTTCAGGATAGTTGATACATTTTCAGGGCTTTCAATACTATCTTGGACAAGAAAGGAAATGAAATTTGATCGTGAGACGTTGAGAAATCTCAGGCACGTAAAGCAGTAGTAGNGCAAACTCTATGAAAGATTTTTTCTTCTCTTAACCTCACAAAGAAGTACCTGCTTTTTAATATCACATTATCAATGTAGGAACAAATCTCACTCATCAAAAATAATGACTTACACAGAACTGAAATTCTTGTGTTGAAAGTAATTGTTGTTATCCTCCAGTTGTGAACCAAAAGTGCAGAGCAGTATTTTTGAGTAATCTAAGAAAATAAGGCATCTTCAACTTGACATTCATTAGGGACCAGATTTAAAGTTCATTGGAGTCAGTGGAAACATTTCCATGAACTTCAGTCTGGATCCTTTAATGGCACATAACTCAGTGAAGCCCATTTCCTCACAACTCAAATTCAACTCTCAATTAGATATATAATACTTTATCACAATCTGAAAATATACACACAACACAGAAAATATCTGTAAGATGAAACATATGCAAAATTATGTATTAATGTATGTTGATGATCAACTATATCTGTGCCAGATGCAGTCAACAGTTGTTTTTTATCAATCTACAATGAAAGACATATTTTCCTTCAAAGAAAAAAAATTATAATCACTCTATCAACAACTCTCAGCAAACATATACAAGAAGACATTTTCTATTTGACCCCTAAAAGAGTAATACTTGAATACCAAAACCAAAATACAAAATACTTTCCACTTTCAAAGACAAGCAAAAGCTTATGTAACTCAGTAAATTAAAGAGATCAAATCCTTAAGTACTTTGTATCAAAGCTGCTCCCCTGGAATCAGTAAAGGATCCTCTTCTATACCACTGCGAGGTCTTATTCTGTTTATTAATATTATTTGCATAGTTCAAGACATTTTTTGCATATAATGTTGTTTGAAATTTGTGAGTGGGATGATATGTAAAGGCATTGGTGGTACAAAACAGCCTAAAGAAGTATTTGATTTCTGGAATTTCAGTGGTTTAATGACTTTGTAATGGGGATTCTCAGAGCTTCTGTCATTTGTTGACCATTGCTAGTAGTCCTCAAAGAACTAATGCCTAGAAAATGTTTTTCTTCTGTATTTCTGTAACACCAAATTAAGATGCTACTTAAAAATAAACACACACACAAAGACCTCAATAATTTCAACAAATAAATAAGCCTGAAGCCAAGGCATGCAAGAATCAGTCTCAGATTTGTCAGTCTGCATATTGCTAGGCTATCGTAGTAGCTATTTAAAATAAAATGCCACAGTAAGGAAAAAAATTAAGGTTTTCTTTGCTGCTAATGAAGTAATCTCTACTAAGATCTGCTGTGCATGAAGGCCACCTTCGGGGTGCCTCTGCCCTGACTATCAGAAGAACTATTTTTTTCAGTGGATAATTTTGCATGAGATAAAATCTGCATGACATTCTTAACACTAGAAGATTGTGAAAGGTAGTTCAAGTGCTGCTTTAGAAGTGTGATTTTTCAGAAATCAATGGTTTTCACTCTCATGAGATGTAAACTGGACTTAATCCCACTAAAGTCAATGGTAAAAATATAGTTCATTTGAAGAACAATATTACAATTCCAGCTGCTACTTCTTACCGTGGTGTAATACAAACAGATGCATAAAATTTGCTGAGGCCATGATATTGACATTGTCTCTGTCAGAAAACTGACTTTTGCCAACTTAGGAAAGAAAATGAAACAAGTATATTTTGTTACTCTATCACTGATAAGACATTGCATCACAGTGTCATAGAAAGATAACTTTGATTTGCATTATAAAGAAAATGTTTGCCTTGAATTTAAGAAAGAGTTCTCTAGTGCTTCCCACCAAAGAAACCATCAGAACTGCACTTATTGGTTTCTCTTTTAAGGTTTATCTAAATGAAAAGCACTAACATGTATTAACTGCAGAACTTTCTGCTTCTCTTGCAGCCAGTTGCAGTATATTTAATATATTGTCACTAAATTACTCAAGCAAACAGAGGGCCCTTTCTATGCCTGGGGCTCAGCTTGTTCTCTTGTTGCAGTTGTTCTCCTCAGTCTTCACTTACACTAAACATATAATGAGAGAAGCAAACCTTTTGTTCATGAAGCAGGAACAAATGCCTCATTTTGTAAGGTTATAAGGTCCTACAATTATTATAACAAATTCTAAAATCCCCAGTCTGATGAGAGCTCATGACATCTTTTCTTGTTGCTCCTGTTGTCCTTGTTGTTTCTAAAGACATAGGTGAAAGGCTTCACTTGTAATGAAAATGTCTATTTAGTGCTTGTGCAGAACCTCAAAACCAGTCCTTGTGGTCCCAGAACTCAAATTATTTGTACGAAGAAAATTGCCCCAAACCACTAAGCAATTGGAAACTATGAAAGAACAGCCCGCCATCTTTTAAGTGTACTTTCAAAAATGTTCAGTACTTCTTTTAATGAGAAGACTGAACCAGGATAATGGTACTACAAAAAAGAAGCTGTCTCGTGTCTTTATGTTACAAAACATACATAATTTAATCCAATCTTTCTTTCAATTCTAGCAGCAGAAAACCAAATTCTTTTACAGGTTGTTTACTTAGGAAGAAGTTGTATGCACTAGGTACTTTATTATGTATTTTAGGTGAGAATGTTGACCTGTTGGGGAGTAGGAACACTCCACAGAGGGATCCAGACAGTCTGGATTGGAGGGCTGAGGACAACTACAAGAGGTTCAATAAGGCAAACTGCTGAGTCCTTGGCTCACAACAACCCCAAGCAGTGCTACAGGCTGGGAAGAGTGGCTGAAAAGCTGCCTGGCGGAAAATGACCTGCAGGTGCTGGTCAACAACAGCTGAACATCATGAGCCAGCATATGCCCAGGTGGCCAAGGCCAATAGCATCCTGACCTGTATCAGCAAGGCCAGTAGGACTAGGGCAGTGACTGTTCCCCTGTACTGGGCACTGGCGAGGCCACACCTCAAAGCCTGTGTTAAGTCTGGGGCCCTTCACTCCAATGAAGACACTGCAGTGCTGCAGCATGCACAGAAAAGAAGCTGGTGAAGAGTCTAGAAAACATGTCCTATGAGTAGCAGCAGAGGGAAACTGGAGTAGTTTAGTCCAGAGAAGAGGAAGCTCTGAAGAAACCTTGTTCTCTACAACTGTCTGAAAGGATGCCATCACCAGGTGAGAGTTGTCTCTTCTGCCATGTCTCAAGTCAAACAGACTTCCCTACAGCACAGGAACTAACAATCCCCAGGAGCAAGAAATTGGCCAAGGAAGGCAGGAGACCAATGTGGTTGAGTTGGGACCTGCCAGTCAAACTAGGGAAAGAAGCAAATGCACAGACAGAGAAACCTAGGACAGGTTACCTGGAGAGAGTACAGAGATGAAGTACAAATGTGTAGGGATGGGGTGAGGAAGGTCAAGGTGAGGCAGTAACTACACCTGGCAAGGGACATAAAGAATAACAGGAAGGGTTTCTACAGGTATGTTGACCAGAAAAGGAAGGTGTAGGGCCTCCCCCACTACAAGCAATGCTGGAAAACTGGTAACAACAGATGAGGAGAAGGCTGAGGTACTCAACAANCCCCTGTACTGGGCACTGGCGAGGCCACACCTCAAAGCCTGTGTTAAGTCTGGGGCCCTTCACTCCAATGAAGACACTGCAGTGCTGCAGCATGCACAGAAAAGAAGCTGGTGAAGAGTCTAGAAAACATGTCCTATGAGTAGCAGCAGAGGGAAACTGGAGTAGTTTAGTCCAGAGAAGAGGAAGCTCTGAAGAAACCCTCTTCTCTCACACCTGTCGAGTGGATGAACAGCAGGATGGGGACTGGAGCAACAACACCCCTTCCACTGTAAGAGAAGATCAGGTTCATAACCAACTGTGGAATATAAATGTGCAGAAGTCTGTGGAACTCAATGAGATGCATCCCAGAGTCCTGATGGAATATCTGAAAGTCATGGCAGCAAGGGGAAGCCACAGGAGAACAGAGGAAACATTGTACCCATCTTTGACAAGGGTAGAAATGAGGACTTGGGAACTACTGACCTGTCAGCCTTACCCCTGTGCGTGGGAAGATTATGGAGCAGATCCTCTTAGAAACTGCACTAAGGCACATGGAGAAGAAGGAGGGGATTCAAGACAGCCAGTGTGGCTTCACCAGGGAAAGTCCTGCCTGATGAACATAATGGCCTTCTGTGATGGGGTGAACACATCTGTGGTCAAAGGAAGGGCTACAGATGCCTGGACTTCTGTAAGGCCTTTGATACAGTTCCCCACAAGATTAATTTCTCTCTAAACCGGAGACAAATGGCTTTGGTGAGTGGACTGGATAAGAAAGTGGTTGGACAGTCACATCTAGAGGGTAGTGGCCAATGGCTCTGAGTCCCTATGGACACCAGTGACAAGCTGTGAAGATGGTGAGCACTGGCACAGGTTTCCCTGAGAAGCTGTGGATGCCCCATCCCTGGAAATGTTCAAGGCCAGGCTGGATGGGGCTCCGAGCAACCTGGTCTAGTGAAAGGTGTCCCTGTCCATGGCAAGGGGATTGAAACTAAAAGATCATTAAGGCCCCTCCAAACCAATCTATAATTCTATGACAAGAGGAAATGGCATTTAGTTGCAGGAGGGGAAGTTCAGATTAGACATTATTTATTTTTTTTTTCACTGAAAGAATGGTTAGATGTTGGAGTGAGCTGTCTAGGGAGGTGATGGAGTCACTGTCTTTGAAAGTGTTCAAGAGGATGTGGCACTTGGGAATATGGTTTAGGGGTGATTATGGCAGTGTTGAGGTGACAGCTGGACTCAATGACTTTGAAGGTCTCTTTCAACCTTTATAATTCCATGACATACACTTCCAGTTCATTTTAATTTACAACTTTGATTTTCTAATGGTTGGAAACACAGGGATAACTTACTGATGTGAACAAAATTTAAAATAATTATGAATTGCAACTGACTGATTTGCTGTAATATACTTCATTAAATGGTACTATCAACTTACTTTTTTTTGTTTTTTGTTTGTTTTTTGTTTAGCTGAAACAGTACCTATTAGGGTGAGCTGAAAGGCAATATCTGAATGGCAATGCTTAGCATTTCTGTCCAGAGTTTAAACTTAATCAATATCTTCTCCTATGTTGTTGGTACTTTTATCATGCCAGGCAGTAGCACTTGTGAAATAATAGTGCACAGTGAGATTCTAATGATCATGTAATTTCAGCACTTAGAAGAGAAGAATACTTTGAAAGCAGTCTTAAAAACAAAAATTCAGACTTGAGCCAGACACCAGTCCTTTTAACAGCTTCTACATTTTATATGAAATCATCATACAATATTGTTAAAAACTACTAGTTTAAAAAGAATTTTGGCCTGGAGATGTGAAACATCCAATGAGCTTCATGAAATTAAGAAAAACTCAGCACAGCAATGCACACAGTTTACGTAGACTCCATGACTATGACAGGAGTGGGATAACAGTATTCCAATCCAGGTCCACAAAGGAAGAGGAGGCAATCACCTGCTGTCTCCAGTGTCAACATCTGCCTTTGGACCAGGTTGCAATTGAACATCACAGTGTACCTTAAATGTCTCTTGCATACTAAGTCTCAAAAGGGGACAGGATATATGAACCATGCCTTCCTTATTTTGCTTTTCCACCAGGATATAATAACAGTATTTCCTCAAAATAAGACAGTAAGCGATATTTGCCAGAAAGGCATCTCCTAACTGAGCTAAGATCTGTCTGTACTGGACTGAAACCAAAAGATTTTTCAGCCCCTTGAATCATATCAATAGAAAAAGACAGGTACACATCTCAGATTCCTGGATTCAGCTCACAAGTTAACAAAGATATGTGAGACTCAGTCTGGTTCTGGCTGATCTTTCTACAATGTAAGACATTTTCAAACTGGTGTTTATCAATTTCAGGATGACCCTGTTGCTCTCATGCTTCTGTGCCATGAATTTCTGAGGAGTGTTGACTTCAGAGCTGACAAGGATGCCAAAAGCTGACTGCTCTCTGCCCCCTGCTATGTACACAGAGCACTGCAGTGCTCTGATCTGCAGGAGTCAGCCAGAGGACTCTGCTTTTGTTGGTTCTTTGCTTTCTGCACAGCTGAGGTTTTCAACCCTCAGAGTCACCAATTTGCCTCCAGGCTGGAGTTTGTAATTAAAGTCTTGGTGCCAGGATTTTGTGCACTCTATTCTGCCTCTGGTCAGGATGAAGAAACTTTCAAAATAATTATCCAATTTTCAAGACAAAAGTAACAAATGAGTATCCAAAGAACTGTAAGGTTCAATGTAGGCTATTTCCTCACACAGTTAATACAAACACCAGGCCTAAGTTAGTAATGATTAAGATTGAAAACTCTGCAGAGCAAAAGAGAAATAAATCTGTATTGAGGAAAACTGCTGTGGTGGGAAAGCTGCCCTCTACACATTACCACCCACAAAGCCATATGGGGATTCCATGGATAAATATGTGACTGCTAGTGAGAGCTGGGTGGGAAACCATCTCTCTAGCCCAGGAAATATTTCAAGATTTCAAAACTGCTCCCATTCTGCACCATGGAGGCTGACCAAACCACTGCCACCACCTAAATCAGATAGGTGGGCATTTGTGTCCAAAGTAAAATGGGTTACGTAGCAAATTAGATAGTGACAAGGTAGGTTTCAAAATCCTGAGAGTTGGGAAAAAAACTAAACTAAACATCAGACTTCCTCGCCATTAGAGTCTGAGAACAAAATTTGAATAGGAAACACCTATCTGAATAGCCTGGCAAAAATATACAGGAGAATGAACAAAGCTCAGAAGAGCTACAGCACAATTCCCCTTTCTCTTTTCAAACGTAAACTCTTTAGTGTGATAGCATCTGGTCATTGGATCATTTCAGGCCGAATGTCACTGGACAAATCCAGAGTACCATAACCAAGCTGGTGTTCTATGCCCCACTGCCTTCTTTCCTGATGACAAAGAGCCACAACAAAATCTAACTGTTCCGATGTACGCTCTTGATTAAATCATAGATGCAATTCCATTCCCAGGTCAAAGGAATGGTGATGTGATGTCCTTCAATGCCTCTCTACTTATCACTAGCTCTAACCAAAAGTTTTTGTCATGGATTGCCAACTACATTAGTAGACTCTCAAAGAAGTATTCAATACTACATCTTACAAAGGCCCTTGATAGACAAACTCCATTTCATATTACTTACAGGCAATCAAAATATTTCCCTAACATGAGAACAACATTCAGACAGGTATGATAAATAAACATTTTTGTAAGCACTTTACAAGGGTACTATCTGTGATAGACATCTGTCACGAATCCATAATTTTTTTCATTGATATCAGATTGCCCAAGGATGTCTGAGACCAGAACAGACTGAGAAGTGATACAGACAACAGTGATGCTAACAGGTGAATTTTCTGCATTTTAAACATTTTAAGATGGCAAAAGCCTGACATCTGGAAGACTACACAGAAAAAAATGATGGCTTCACATACCACATTATTACTTCAGCTAATATCCAAGACTATTTCTCATGCAGACATGTAAGCTGATTATGTTATCCTGCTACACCATATTCAAAGCACTATAAGATTTTTATTGCTTCCAGTGCTTCCACAACATTAATTAGCCTATGCTGCTACAGTTTTTGAAAATTTGAAACACAAATATTAAATATCACTCTGTTCATCAGGTTGATTAGTATTAAATTTAATTTCACGGCTTTGATATTTCGTATAATAGACATGCAAAATTCAAGATGAAGAGGATTTTTGGTCTGGTGAAGTGTGCCTGTTCTGTATTTCTTTGACACACCTTGCATCAATAAGAAAACTACTTTTTCCACAGCCTCATGATTTATACAAAGAAAGAACAGTCTTCCCTAAGGATAACAGACATTTTGGAATGCTGTGTTTGAAGCCAGTGCTGCAGCATCATCTTAACTAAATGTTCCTCCTGTATATATAGGAAAGGAGCCATCAAAGCACTTTGATGAACTTGAGTGTCTGATGTATACAATGCAAATATTTTAGTAGCAGTGAAACATTGTCCAGCTGTCTCTTCTAAGCTTTCAATCCAGTTTAGCAGGAAGCCAAATGGTCCTAGGCTGCTACATAAATTTGGTGACATCTGAAAGAAATGGTGTGCTCAGTTGGATGGACAGGTTTTGCATGGGAATATGTCGTATTAAGAAAGTTACAAAGCAGCTGGAGATTTAATACAGAATCTGTGATGGATAAAATCCAGGGCTACTGGCTGTGCTACTGCCTGCCCTTAGTCACACCATCTCTATTCAACCAACACATGCAACATATTAACAATGCAATAATTAGTACACATTCCTGTCTGCTACTTAAAACTTCACTCCCAGATGCTGCTTTGGTCTGATCTCAATTTTATTACCTTTGATGATTCCCTGCACTTCATAACACCAGGCTCCCTTGCTATTCATTAGACTCAACAGTGGCAGACAGGTTTCTAACAGAAATGCCCTTGCTTTTATTTCATATGACTAACTGCTGTCAATTACTGTAATTCCTTCCTCCAAATTCCCTGCAATATATGCTCATGCATGTGTGTACCTAGGCAAAAGAACTGCAGCCAGGAGAACAAAATCAGACACCTAGATAACAACCAAAATTACTTAAATAAAAAAAACCCGAAAACCTAAACTAAAACCAAATTAAAAAAAAAAACAAAACAAAAAACAAAAAACAAAAAAAAACAAACAAACAAACAAAAAAAACAAAACCGCAAAAAAAAAAAAAAAACCAAAAAAAAAAAAC
>VXBX01005609.1:79291-100909 GCA_013400415.1 Scytalopus superciliaris
GAAAAAAAAAAAAAAAAACCAAACAAAAAAACCCAAAAAACCAAAAACCAAACCCCTAACAAAACCCAAACCAAATAAACAAAAGAAATTCAATCCAAACCAAAACAACAAAAACCCCTCCCAAACCAGACCAATCACCCAAAAACCACCCACCAAACAATAACCAAAGCCCAACCAACGCAGAAAAAAAAAACAAACAAAAAAGCTATTTTGCAGCAAACCGCTCTGGGTAAGATAATACCTTGCACACATCCCTACGTTTGTCAGTTATTATGGTTTCTCTACATCCGCAACACAAGACACTTACAGCTGGGCAGTCAGGCCTGGTCACCTTATATAAATATTTCTGCTAAGGAAATGGTCATGATCTCTATGTCAGTGCTGACATTTTTATTTATAATTAAAGAACTCAGAACTCTACTTTTTTTTGTCTTTTTTTTTCCCCCTCATTCTAGGCCTTGTCTTACCTGTCCTGTCTACTCCTAATTATTTTGATGCAATGTATGTGACCAGTGTGAAATTACTCAATATATTTTTCTGGACAACAGCTATAAATTCTTAAAAAATGCAAGGAAGTTTGCACATTTGGACACAATACTATCAGTGAATACCCAAAGGCATCAAAGATTTTAAAGTTCTTTTAATTTAAAATAAATATGATGGGAAAGATTTCATACAAGTACAAACTGTCAAGGTTTGTCTTGGATTGATCAAAAAAAAAAATCATACTTTAAAACATGTTTATCTTCCTCTTTGCCTATTGGTACAGCAAAATATGCTACATAAACCAGAAAATATTCCCTAATTACCTGCTTTGCAACAACTGGAAATATTGGCAGTAAAGCCAGAAATTGTGAAGCTTAGCAGACATTGACTTTAATGAACATCCTGGGATTGAGTTGTTGCGAGTGTTTACATAAGTAATTCAAAAAGGAATAAGGCTGATATTTTTGTCAGCATGAAAATCTCTTTAACACTTCTATTCAGTGAAACCCAAACTAGAAAACAAATGGTCAGAAGAAAGAGCAATATACATCTAGACTGACAGCACAAACCCTTTGCAAGTGCCAATCTTGACTTTTAGGGCACTCTATTTTAATCTGGCTTAAGTACATTGCATTTTCAAATTTTGACTGACTTTCTTTTGCCTAGAAAAGTGTCTAATTTCACCTTCAATTATCCACTATATTCCTAGCTACAATTTCAATCTGTCTCTCTCTTTTTGTGATATGTATTTTTATAAGAGTGTTATCTCTCATTGCATAATGAACATGAATTTAAGAATGGTGCAATGGCTTAACTTTTCAAGCAATTTTCAATGTGGACATTTTGCATCATGTTCTGTTTTATGCTGCTCTACTTACTGATGGAATGGAATCAAATAAACAAACAAAACCAAGAAACTACTCAAATTTCTTGTGTCAGACAATGACTAATTAAGTGTTAGTGTCCATGAAGGGTGTCAAACCAAACAAGGGACGAATGGAGCTTGTTTGCCACACTCTTAAATCTACTTATGAAACATATAACTGGTCATCTTGATAATGGAAAAATAAACAACAAACAACTCATAAAATTTGGGGTGTGCAGATTTTGTCCAACTGGAAGTGCCTGTGCAACTCACAAGGAAACCAAAGCTGATCCTGCAAAGTCCTGCTTTCAAGTGATATTCAAACTCAAAAAATTATCTAAATGACTACAATAGAGTTTTGATATAAAAAATTAAATCCTTAAAATTGTGCATGTACACTATCAACAAAAAATGGAAAAGGCCATGCTCATTTAAAAAACCCACATCTCATTTGACAGAAGATATTCCATAGACCAGCTTCTACCACTGAACATTTAACTCTCCTTTTTTGACTTTCACTCTGAGTTAAAAGACCTTTTCCCCCATATGTAGTTTCCTTGGGACCAGTAACACCTTACCTGTCCAAAAGGGATGTTGGCTACAGAGGCTCTACAGGGAATAAAAGCTCCACTGTAGACTATTTTATTTTAAAGCAAGCTCTTTCCAAGTTGTCTTCTTTGTAAAAGCTACTATTGCATAGCAGTTAATTGCTATTTACAGGCATTATTATATCAACAGCTTAGTCTGTTTCAATTAATATTCAATTCTTCCACCCACTTTCCCAAAGAACAACATTAAATATAAATTCAATTTAACAACACTCTGCCAAAATTTAATAATTTCATTAACTGGACTACCTAACACTCTTTTATTACACAACGTACTAAAGTACATAAACATAATTTTTGGCACATGTGTATTTTAATTCAAAACCAGAGCTGGACAGCACAATGCAACAATTGGCAAATCACAATCTTATCTTGGCTTTTGTAGTAATAGTGTCCAAAAAAAAAGTGGACATTTACTGGCAACAGGAAACAGCAGAACTCATGTCTTTTTCTTTTCAAAATTCACAGTATCATGTTGGCATTTGTTATACATTTCTAAGCACATTTTGACTGCTAAAAATGTCCCACATCATATCTCATTGTAATGGCTGTTTTACATTATATTTTTGTATCTAATTCACTTTTAAAAATGATATCCAATTATTTTTGGTACAAAGTAATTCCTTAGAAATTCTGGTAATTAAATCTAGCAACCTGGAGAATTCCTTGAGTGTCCTATGAGGTTTTTTTCTGTGATCTCATGTAGGCAAATTCAAGACAGCTCCTACACAAGCAGTGTCCAAGTTGCTTCAAGCATACGAGCCATATCAAACAGATTTAAAAGATTATTGTGCTGCTGCTCTGAAGAAGCAGGAATGAGGTGAGATAGAAGTGAATTGCCATACTTTGAGCTCACTGGCTGACCTTCCAACCCTTCCTCAACTTGTTCCTGCACACTCCAAAGCATAAAGCTGCCTCTTCTCTTCAAAAAGAGTAAAGCAAATGGTGTTGGAATGTAAGAAAATATTATAACAAGAGATAAAGGGAAACAGCTACTTGCCCTTTCATTTCTTCGTTTTGCATAGGAGGTAACGGAATTCACTGGAGTTTGGTCTGAAACAAAGTAATCTTAACATGAAACATGGTTGTCTTGAGGATTCTATTTGTTTGAAAACTTTATGCTTCCTGTTTTTTACCTACCACCTACATGGATTCTGTTAAAGAGAGAGCAGTGATTTATCAGCATGTTTACACTGCAATCTTGACAACATTTTTGTTTAATCAGTATTACTATTTTCCCAATGAATGTTTTTGGTTTAATATAGGAGAGAGAAAAAGGTATTTCTTAAACTTGAAAAATACCTTCACAGAACCTCAAAAGTTCTTTACAAGTATAATATATGCAGATGCTCTACTAAATTTACTTCAAGCTTTTATTAAAAAGAAAGATTAGGTATATTAAATAAAAAGAAAGATTTTAGAAAGCAACTGTTTAGCTGTAAAATGTTTATAGGACAAGTAGGAATCTTTTTGCTTGTATATATGAAAGAAATATCACACAGAGGATGTGCAGCTGACCTACAAACTTATTTGAATACACAAATGACTCATGGAAAATGTACAAGCATGTATGAAGTCTTGGAAATGCAAGTGCAGGAGCTGGGCAAGTGCAGCTCTCATGCTTTGCTAATGATAGCTTCTCCCAGATTGTTTATGTAGTGTGCTGAGAGTGTCAACTGATGTGGAGAGTACTGGAGAGTTTCAGACGTAATTAACCTCTGCAGCCTCTTAATGTAGTTTCACCTATAATCCACAGGTCCATATCAGAGAAGAGTAAAGAGTTTGTTCAGGCACAATTGAAACATTTCACAGAGAAGTCACTGATTAAAGCCAGACATACAGACAGCAAAATAAACGGAAAACAGAAAAAAAAAATTAAAAAAAGTCATGTGGTGCCCATTATCTCCATATATCAGCTGCAACAGTCCACACTTCTTCTATGACATCTTGATGCACCAAGGGAGGACTAAGATTAGCTTTGGTTAATATATCCATCTTAGAATGACAGGGAGAGGTGAAAATATACCTAAGGACTTCAGGAAATACTATATTGGAAAGATTTGTCACAATAAGAAAAAAACACAATTGTCAACACATTCTTTTCTCCCCTCACCAACATAGAAGCGAGAGAGCTGTATTATGTCAAATGCAAACACACAGCCACAAAGAATGACCCAAGTACAGGCTTTCACAAGAAAATCAACAGTTCTGTCCACAGTGTTTTGCCATTAAGGGTATGGGCTGCAGTTCTCTAGTATTTCTAGTTCAATAACTCTTTGGGACAGAAGCTAGCTAATCACTGGCTGGAACTGTCTATTCCTTCAGTTCTACAGGCATCACTGCCTTGAGCTTCAAATACTAACTTAGACATTTTATGAACTGTCAGACTTCTTGCCAGGATCAAGAACTTGGACACAGGCCTGTGCAAAACCACAACATAGTCATTTTCTGCCTTGAGCATCATGTCAGTGAAGAGCTTGATTATTTTGGCAAAGAATACTAAAACTATCTTCTGAGGATTTATTGCTCATTCTCCAGTTCTTTCCTTTTTCACATAAGTAAGCTATCGATGGAACTTTTATGACTAAACTTTATTTCACTTGAAAATATCAATAAATTAATTGCATTTTCCTGTAGAAGTAATGGGCTTCAAGATAATTTTAAATTCAATTTTCTAAATATTATGGTAAAATATTTTTTTGTATTTCTAAACTTACCATAGTAAAAAATAAAATAAAGTATTCAATTTGAACAGTTTCCATAATATATTTCTCACTAATTTCCAGAGAATGTTATGCTTCATCTAGATTGACATTATTTTAGACTTTGATTTTGTAAGAAAGTCTTTCTCAATATTTCATATTCACTTTAATTGTAAATTGCTTTGGCATTTCAACATATTTAAGAAAGTAGGGAAAAAAAGTTCCTTCCCCAAAACATCCATAAACTAACCTTCTCCTTTCAAATTCCAAGAAATCATATAGGCAAATAAATGAAAGTAAAACATTATATGACAAATGTCTTAAATTCACCTTTGTCTATATAGCTATATTTGCGCTATCACTCTTGACAGAGAACTTCAACTGTTTCAACACTTTGCCCAGTCAGATACACTGTAAACCAGGCCCATTTCTACAGTCCATACTTATTTTACTAATTGGGCAGAAAGCAGCCATTGCCAAGCAGCAGAAGTGAGGTCTATTTTGCAGGATTTTTAGTTTTGGCAGTCTTGGTATTCTTCTTTTAGGCATGAGAGATGGTGCACAGTTCTAGTTTAAGGCCTGGCACCTAGAAGCAGTTCTTTAAACACAGGAGAATGAAAGCATTATCTTACAAGAAAACAGCTAGAGTCTGGACAGATCCAACCAGAAGACCAACAATAAATGGCCTAAATTAGACCACTTCAGAAAAGCTAATAAACTGGGAAAGCAAGACAGCTGTGTTTTCAGGGTGCCACACAGTAATTTCTATGCTCCACCATGCATAGCTTATTAACCTACATTTCCTTGTGTTCAGAACCAACAGGAATATAGTGGTCTGTGTCTTAGCACACTGGTCTTTGTTAATAATGAAGTTAGCATATCAAATTTAACAGAGGAAAAAAAGGAGAGAACACAACTGTCCTCTACATGTACGTTGCAGTTGTACACTGTAAAAGCTAAAAGCTTTGGGTCAGTTAAAGGCACTACTTGGACAAAAGAACTGAAAGACCACTGCTGACTATCACAAAATCATAGAATCATTAAAGTTGGAAAAGACCTCAAGATCACTGAATCCAAGCTTTGACTGAGCACTTTGTCAGCGAAACCCTGGCACTAACTGCCACATCCAGCTGTTTCTTGAACACTTCCAGGAATGGTGACTACAACATCCCTTTGCAAAGCTTATTGCAATGCTTAACCAACATTTCAGTGAAGAAATTCTTCCTGATGTCCAACCTGAACCTCCCCTGGAGCAACTTGAGGCCATTTCCTCCAGCCCTGTTGACAGTATTTTTGTTGAAAGTAAGAATTATTTGTAGCCCTTCAAGGACTGAGATTGTGGAACAGCCTGTAGCTAAGGGGTATGGTGAGCAAACCTATCTGGTGTTAATTGAATTTGTTAAACTTCTGAACAAATTTATAAAATGAACACTGGTGGTAATGGAGGCTGTATTAGAGTTTCCATGAGGTTTTATTTCGTCCTGCTTTCCTGTGACTTGACACATTTTTAACTATCAGACACACACCAAGTATAGCAAATGCCTATGGCAAGGCTGTGCCTGCAATAACACTCCCCAGTCATCATAAATCACAAAACAATGCCATTTCCTTCCTGATCCTGGGACACAAGGCCTGTCTGGATCACTTTGAAGTGATCCACCAAAAGCTGATGTTACAAAAAGAAGTGCAGGAAAGATAGATAAAGATTGGTTTTTCCACACAATAAGTTCACTGGCTACCTACTACATGGCTTTACAGAACTTCTCTGTTCTAAGCTAAGAGCCACAAACCACTTCCCACCTACCTACAGCTCCCAGATTGCCACAGACAGATGTCCGTAGGCGGGAGAGGCCATCTGGGAGTATCCATATTGTCTATGACAATGTGTTCTGGAAGTGTGGTATAAATGTCACTGATAGCATGCTCAACAGAAACTGCCTGTTGAAGGTATCCAGTAGGAATGGTTTCAATATGGTTTTGCCTTTGAAATTTATGCAGATAATGTGAAGACAGAGTTTCTACAGTAGCTGGAGCACACAAAAAATGAGAAGCTTATTGTGGTAATTCAGAGAGGCCCTGCCTCCCCACTGCATCTTGCAGCACAACTGACCATTTTCTTTGGCTATTTCAGCCTTCTGTAAAGCTGACATCTGCAACTTTTGCCAGGATTGGCACAACTCATAAAATCAAAAAATTAAAATCAACTCCTGCACTAGGTTCTAAGTTGGTATTAATACTTTTATGAGGTGTTGAGATGATACTCTTGATAGAAATTGAAATCACAGTGCAAATAAATTGGCTACTTTACATTGAGAATTTCAGAGAAATACTAGGAATGCATAACTGAGATCCTGAGATTCTGTATAGGGTCAAAATTCCATCCTCTCTGTTCAGATTCTACAGGACTTTGGTAATTTTATTTCAAACGTCACTCCTTTTAACACTCCCTTTACCTTTTTTCCACTTCTAAAACATCCCACATCCCTTTTATGAATCATGCCTAAAGAAAAAAAAAATCAATACCAGACACTCTTCATGTGATTTCCCCAGATGGAGCTTAGCTGCTCTCCAAACACTCCACTGCACACTTGCTTTAGGTAATATCAGCCAGAATGGTCAAAATCTTGTATTTAAGCCAATAAAGCTAAGACATGCAGTTTTTTTTTTCTGGGGGATGTTTTGAAATGCTAACATGAGCTGGTGAGGTTTAGTAACCTCCAACTGTGGATTCAGAACAAGTTGCTGGAGGGCTTCTCCTCTACTCACTTCTGGTATTGATTCCCTGATTGCAGTGGTCTCTCTTCAGACCTGTTTCCCCTGTCTTTCTGTATGAAATTTTCTTTGGTTCCTGGGTGAATATATTTTCTTCTATTAAATATCTCCTAAACACTAACTCATCCATACAAACTAAACAGTATAAAAGGAAGCAATTGAAGCTATGAATTTAGACTCCATCTGCAAAATCTGGTCATTTTCAGGCTGTGTACTTTCAAAAGGACAGACTCGCAATGAATGGAATCTGTAGTGAATACAATCATCATCAACATGACTAGGCTTTGCGAATGTAGTTTTGGGAAGGATCTACCTGCACTTGCTGCAAGCGTGCTGATGGCTAAAGAGAGTGAACACTCTAACCCTTATAAACACTTATCTTCCNGTGAACACTCTAACACTTATAAACACTTATCTTCCTGGTAAAATAAACTTGGTTCCCAAACTCTTCGAAAGGGTACCTCTGGGTTATGTGCAGCTCCTAAATTTGCTCATGAAGAACATCTGATTGTCAAATATTGACAACTTTCTTTACTCCAATGGTTGATGGGTGTTTTTACCAAGAGAAGACACTTTCCAAAATCTCTGTCTTTAGACAGAATTGTCTATTGTCTCTACTCAGTCACTTCAGTGGACTTTTCTTCCACTTCCTGTATCTCTAACTAATGTTAAATTTTTCATCTAATCTGTCATATATGTACATCTATGTTGGAGACATACTCTGTTATACAAAATGAATAATATTATCTTTATCCTTCAATTCCCATATCTATTAAAAACAAGAATATAATCCTTTCTATTGTGAACACAAAATCAAGAACAGAGTAGAATCGTCAGTCTAGGCATTCATGGTGGAATAAGCTTGAATAATGATATAAGACAAAAATCTTTGATGTCTTAAGACTTAAATCTTTAAATCTTAAGTCTTTAAACTCTCTGCCTCAGACCCAGTCTCTGAAGAAGAGGAAAATAACACTGCTGTATTTAAAGCTTTGATTAGTGAATGTCTGTAGAGATGAAAAAGTCTAGCACTGAACAGCAAACCTACGATCTATAGCAGATTGCTAGGTTTTCTGTAATATATTGGAATTTAAGTACTTATTACTTTTGGTTTTGCTGCAACTCAACAAGATTTCAGCCACTATTTACCAACAGTAACCATGGAGTTATTGTTCTGCGTATCACTACAGTAAAACAGTCTGTTGACCTAACATAGGACTCTAATTCTGTCAATTTCTAAAGAACTCTTACCCAGTTGAAAAGTTCACCTTACCATATCAGTTATTTTTGTTTAGAATGTATTAACTTCTTGTTCCTAATGGAAGCCAGTTAGAAAAATGAGGGTGAGAGGTTAAACTTACATCTGGTCTCCCTATTTAACATAGAGGTTTATCTTTTGCATGTTGCTGATGATAATTTAGAACGGTGGGGGGATACAAAGGAAAAACACACTTGTATATTTTTATGTTATGAAAATGGCAGCCTCCATTTTTCATTTGACATATGAAATAGCTCTGCCATAAAAGCCTGTGCTTTTCAGCTTTGTGTTTAATTGTTGGAGCCAAGAAAAGGACATGAAGAAACAAGACAGATTTTACTTGGGCTGGTAGGACCAAGTAGGCTATGGCAAGCATGGCTCTCATTATACTTAAGTGAATTACTCTGTTTCCTTTAAAAAAGGAGGGGGCTAAAAAAAGGAGAGATTAACAAGCCACCAAGGGCCTGCTATAAGATTTTGACACTTTTAGTGGCTTGTGACAAATGACTTGTGAGTATCAGCTCTCCTTCAAAATCAGAAAACAAATCTACCATTTGGATAAGGAATGCAAAGGAAAAAAAAAAGGCAACAAAAAAGCAACAGCAAAGAACTCTGCTACAAGGTCATGCTGACTAGGACTCATTACCAGTGGAACAAAAGAACAGATAAGTTCTTTAACTGACTAAACTCTGAAATTGTAATTAGATACCGAGAAGTCTCTAACATTTGTCATTCTTTGCTAGGTACAGCATATGCTATGGTCCTTCAGAAGGCATTAATGTGTCCAACTACTGCAATAATGACACAGATTTCTACTTAGACTCAAGAGATGTTCCAGCCCTGGGGTCAACTTTATAGCTCTCCTCTGGACTCATCCCAACATATAAATGTCTTTCTTGTGTTGGGGGCAAAAAAGTGTGCTCTTCAGTTAGGGCCCCCACAGATTCTTTGTAAACTTCATCTTATGTACTAGGTTAGTTGCCTCGTCAGGTAATCTACTCTTGCATTATCAGTATATCTGTAAAGGGAGTTTTGCACATAGAACTTCTGAGCTTGGCACAAAACCCACATCTATAAATCAAAACCTTATTTATTTATTTGTTTGTTTATAACTGGCTCTTTGAAAAGCAGAAATATTCTGAAACCACCATGAAAAAATATTTAATAGAAAACCTAAGAATATAAGTACTAGAAAATACCAGACTGCAGTTTACTCTAAAACCAAAATAATGTTGCCATCCCCATTATGGACCTAACGAGAAGTGCTGGGTAACTCAACTACAATTTCTTGCATGAAGCATAAGGTAATGGAAAGTATTATATGTTTTTATCTATTAGTTTTCCTGCTGATCATTAGAGTCTTGAATCTGCATTGGCATGTGAGCACTGGTATGTGAGCACAGGTAGGTACACCTCACATCTGTGACTCCCTTTTAGAGGCTTTTAAACTGTGATTAAGGTTTGGAGGTCAATGGATAGGAGAGCTGACTAGCATTTCCTTCATCTGCACAGTGACATTTCTTTTGTAGCATTATTAAATTTAATAGTTCAGACATCATTACGGTTTGTCCTGAATATAATCACAGTGGTTGCTTTTTTAAAAAACCCTTATTTTTGACAAGGGCATTACTATAATTCAATCTGTACTTAAAATCTGTACCAGTCTTTGCTATGCCCTAAGTACAGTTGGAAACAAAAAGATTGCATCTTGCTGACCTTTACAGCCTATTCTGTACATTTATAAAATCAGCAAAACAAAAAAACCCAAAGAGTTCTACAGAAAAATTATCATACATATTTTACAATAGTGTTTGTCTCTAAATCCTCATATTTGCAAAATGTTTCCTGTTTCATAAGCAGAATCAGCTGTAAGCAGAGTCCACAAATGCATGTGTGGCAGAAATGAAGGAATAAAGCAAGCATGGTGAATTTTGAGCAAATCTGGATAAAGCTTTGAGGAATTATTTGGTGTGTGGTCTGAGGCAAGAAGCCACAGAGAGGCGGAAGTTAATCTTATGTACTCCCCAGCTGCAGATATGTCTTTTTGAGAGCTGACTGCAGCAGGAGAAACTGAAGAAATGACCAAGAGACTAGATTAATACCACATGAGCCAAGTGTCAGCCTCATTATAAGTGTTTTCACTAAAGTTGAAACGACTTTAACTTGGATGGCTGTCATTTCAAAGCAAAGTTGTGACATGTAAAAGTAATTGTAATAAATTAAACTGAAAGATTAATGTCTGTGACACTAAAGGGAAACTACCAATAATTTAAAGAAATGATAGAAAATAAAAAAAAACCAAACAAATAATTCCTGCAGGTTAACTCCAATGCACCGACAGCATTTCAAGGAAATTACGGCACTACCAAAAATACATAATATATTAAAGAAATAAATGTTAGGCAGCTATCACGCTCAGATTTCTTTGAGTGATAGGTCTGACAGTGAAGAGTGAAATAGCAATTATATTTTAACTGTTTAATCATAGAAACTACATAGATCCTGATGTTCATATCCTCAAAGAAAAAGAAATTTTGACATTGCTTGTGCTTATAATGTCCATGCAGTAGAATCAGACCTAGAGCTCAACTTAACAAGAAGACACAATTTGTGCCTGCATCTATACTATTTGTTTAGGAGGTATTTTACTGCTAACTTTTGTTTTATGCTGTGCAACAAATCTGTTGAGTAATCTTGACAGAAGACTGGCAAAGAGAGCTATAGCATGAATTTTTTTTGAAACATTTCTTTTTCAGTCAAAAGACAAACATCTAAGTCTGCTAGAGTTAAGAAGTAGATTATTCTTTCATGTTCTGTAAGAGAACAAAACTGCCCTTGTTGTTTCTTATATCCAAACCTTTCAGTAAAAAGGGAATGATTACCCTCTTGGTGGACTTTTTTTCTGGCACTCATCATAGTGTTACTGGTGTGTTTCACAAGTAATTTGCTTTCATAACACCCTTGCTCCTATAGGAAGTATTGCTATCCTCATTTTATAAGCAACAAAGAGACAGAGAAATTAGATACAAATACTAACTCTCAGGAATTCTCAGATACAAGGCATAGCAAACATGTAGAGCCTGGTACTTCCTAATACTTTATGGCATGTCTATATTAAAAGTTTAATTCCAGCAGACTATCCTTGTGCCAAATTGTCCAATCTTCTGCTCTTTACTGTTAAGCAGATACCTCTTCTGTGTTAGTTGAAAATCACCAGGAGGATCATGGGGCACTCCAAAGATTTCCCCAGCTCCCTTTATTCCCAAGGTATCTTCAGAGCACATGGTGAAGAACACGAGCCTCAGTTTCCTGCAATCCTATTTAATTATCCCAGTCTGTATATGTTTCACTCTTGTTTTGATTAAAAAAATTCATCATGATCATTGAGAATCTTTCTAAAGTTCAAATACCCCACAAGCTCTTCTATAAAGAAAGCTGATGTTGGGTCTTTTCTTTCCCAATTTATTTGCAAACTCAACTGAGTAGCTGTTCTGTGAGGTATTTCATTTAGACGAAATGCATTTTCTCAATCAAAACCCTATATAAGGTATTTCATACATTGTGTCTTCCGTAGAGTGATCTTAGAATGTTTTTAGTAATATCAGTAGGTTCAGTCTTGTAGCTCCTTAATATACAATCATCATCAGCTTTGAAGTAACCAGAGGTCACTGTTCTTGACTGGTTTATGTCATATGAGAAAAGGAAGTACCAAGGAATAGCTAATGTATGCCTGCTACATAGACTAAATGCCATGGGATGTACAGGCTGAGTTCTAATTACTGCTCCCCAGGTTATTCAGGCACATGAAGCTGTGAAAGCACAGATTTATTTTCCTTTTGTTCTGTTTTAGCATTGTCACCCTTTTCCTGTCCTGCAGCAACAGGAAACATTATCATTGTCAGGATGGATAGAGTTGTCAGTCTGCATGACCTCAATATCTCCCTCCTTCTTGGCCAAGGACTAGGGCTGCCCATGAAGCAAAACCTAAGAGAAGCAGCGGAATTGCTTAAATTGAATCCACTTTTGGACCTCAGAAAGGGCATAATTTGCACTCTCAGTACTAACCTTACTAAGTTTAATATTAGCTACTTAAGTGGTTTAAACTACTCATTGCACAAAGAAGTGCACATTGCTTATGTATGCTCATGGGTGTTTGGAACAGAAGTGATGCTGCTCTATGAATACAAGCTATCAGATGTGATACTAAATGTTATCATTCATAAGAATCACTGCACTTTCACACCTGTTTTCAGTAGCATTTCGGCTCTAAGAAGCTGAAATAATAATCTTCCGTATTTTACATGCTACTCACTTTCAAAACTGTTTCTGTCAGAACGACCTAAAGTGGAAATTTAAAGCTTGCAGTGATTTGTACCTCTGAACACCCAGTGAAACTCAGCTTGTAATAACTTTTTGTCCCAGTTTGCATATGGTGATGTCTTAACTCAGCCCTTTAGCCAAAGTACATACTGCTGACCCAGATACTTGTAAGCACCAAATCCACACATATATCTTGTATCTTTTTAGTACCTGAAGAGAAAGTCAAGCAAGCAGGCCTAGACCCTCTAGCAGACTAACAAAACACAATCCCAGCTTAGCTTTTGAGGTTAGTTCTAGATTCTTCTGTTGCTTCTTTCCATGTTACCATTAGTTTTGCAGTTACAGGTTCTTAGTGAGCACAGAACTTCTGTGTTGCATTTATTAGCACAGTGTTTTGACAAAGGAAAGGTGTGCTGTCATCAGAATGTGAGCTGCATGCACTGCTCTGCTTCCCCTGAGACAGGGCAGACAGAAGGGCAGAGTCAAGCCATGAGCCAAGTTTACAGTTCAGGGGAAGGTTTTCATTAGCTTGCCTCCAAGGGACACGTGCCGCAGGTACTAAGATAATTCACGTGGATAAGAAAGGCACTTCCAGATTGACTTCCAGATTGTTCTGTGCAGGATCAGGAGTTGAACACGGTAATCCTTGTGAGAACCTTCCAAGTCAGGATTATATGGTTCCATGATAATATGGCATGGTTTATACTTTTAATGCTTGCATCCAGGAAAAACCATAGGGAGAAAGTAAGTGTTTGGGAAACACAGAGAAAATGCTTTGTTCTGTTGAAGTTAAAAGACTGTTTCAGGGAAGATCAGGAGCTCTAACGCCTCCTAAAATGTCATAGAAATTTATGAAAAGAAGACTCTAAAACTGCAGTCTTAAAAAATCCACTTCATAGTAAATGCAGTCACTTCCTATTCCACTACAGACCATACACATACACATATATATCCACAAACTCAAAACTCGGTAACTACTTCAGATCTTAAAGGTAAGCCTGCAAAATATGATGCATTTTTAACACTAAAGACACCAGTCACAAAAGTACTGTATTCCACCCTATTCCATCCTCTAAAGACTAAACAACTTAGAATTCTAGAGTGTCTTGATGTCCTTCAGGTATATGTTTCTCATAGCAATCACAGTGCATAGTATTAGCATAGTGAAAAATTTAAGGAAAAACAATCAAACAAAACCCCAAGAGTTTGTGGCTCTTTCAAGTATCTTCTTACTTTCAAGGGCAAGTTTGCCCACCCTTCTGCTTGCAAGTAGTCCACACTGACTTTGATATCAGGAATAAAGCAGGTTATTAATGTTTTTGAAGAGGATCATGTGAAGAAGAGAACTCCAGAGCATGTACCAAGTAGTAGCTACAGAACAGTCAGAGAAGACACAATGAAATTGGGCGTGGGAAGTTTATATCCCACTGCTGAACATACCCTTTAATATAAATTAAAAAGTCACCTAAATGGCTTCTCAGTTTCAATCTGTGAGCATATGGATGATACAGTGAGATCAGACAGGACAACTCAACATCAGTGGCAGTTCACAGCTGACAGAATGAGTAAGATATGCTCCCCCTCTCCCCACTTCTCTCCCACTCATGACACATGTTGCCTCTATTTCTTTTTTGTCATCCTTCCTAGTGCTGCTCTGGTACTTGTCACCCTTCCCACCTAATTCCTCTAGTGCAGGCATATAATTGATTTATACCCAGTCTCCACTTAGCACTATGCCTTAATTGCAATTAAATAACATCCTGAATGCTTCCAAAATGCTTCAGCTTTCCATCTCCAGCTCCTGCACATGCTGACTATGGCTGCACAGCTGTGCATCAGTAACCTAAAAGAAAAACTTATATTTCATTTACTTCTGTGCAACATTTGAACCTCTATCAGTGGCAGAAAAAAGAAAAGCAATGAGATTCCTCAATCATCCCCCCCCCTTCCCATTTTCACTTCTGCTCTCCATGTAGGAAGGAGAGTCAGGAACTGCAAAAATGGACTAAGCTTATTGTTCTTCACATATGTTTTCCACCATGAAAGGAACAGGCATCATATTTCTTTCTTAAAGGTTTATGAAAGATCTGATCTTTATTTTTATATAACATTTATGATCATTTTGATATCTAGTAGTAGATCATTCATTTTTCTATTATGTGAACCTTTTCCTCTTTTGCACAATAGCAAAAATTGTGGAAGAGGGGAAAGAGAAAAGGAATAAAATTATTTGGTGTAGTTTCAACATTTCCTTTCTTCTCGAAAGTCAACTTCGATGTGTGTGAAAATTCCTCTTTAACTGTAGAAGATATACACTACTGACAGATTATTTAGAGGTAAATGTGAAAGGGGACAGGCTAATAATTCTTTAGGCTAACTATAAAATAGGCGAATGCTTTACAGCTGACATTGTGAGTATATCAACCCAGTAATTGGATGCACATGTTAGTAGCAGTAAAAAGGCACTGTCCAGTTGTCCACCTTACATGGGAATCTACTTTGAGTGTATTCTTTGATTTACTGTTGCAATTAGAACTGAATGTTCAAAGAAAGAACATAAGTGACCTAATTTAAAAAGAGTGCCTTTAAAGCCACTATTTGGTGTGTGACTTGGCTCACTTGTAACCATTTCTTTCCCGTCAAACTTTCATTTGTTGCACTGTATTCATGAAATAGCATAACCAGTTTTAATAATCTGCTCAGCTAATGAATTAAGTTTCAATATACTTTCAGTGATTAAAGATTAAGCCACTTCCTCCTGACTCCTACCCTTGCAGATTTTAATTCTCTTCATAAACACAGAGAGCTTTCCCAGGCTGACTTTTCAAAACTTCATGAAACAGTGTTTCCTGTCTCCTTTTTACTATGTTGTAACCAACAGAGATGTTTTACAACAAATTGGCACAAGAAACAAGCAACTTACAGAGCTAGGCAGGATCCTTCTAGTTAACAGAACCAATGGTTGGAAGCACCATTGACTACTTTTCTGTGTTAAAGCAACTGAGCAATGAAAGGCTGCAAGAGTAAAATATTTCATCAAAGGAAGTTGTCGAAACAAAAGAAGGAAAATTTGTTTGGCAAGCACACACAGTTAGACTAACAGCACTAGTATACCTACTAACTGAGAAGCAAATATGTGCTAAGCTTAATTAAATGTGTCCTCCATTTCTGATCTGATAATTTGGTATTCATACCCCAAAGCAAGCAAAGGGTTTTTTTCCATGCAGCCTCATCAAGCTGACACTGGTTGGCAATGCTGACAAACACTTAAACTGTGCTGTACAAAGTGACAGAGGCCTTTAGATGAGAAACCTCAGAACACTAGGATAAGGTAGTTCAGCGTCTTATGGCAACTGCAAGCGGTAGCAAGTGTTCAAAAGGAGCAAATTTCAACCTGGTGCTACTTTGGAGAAGAATCTGTAAGACCTTGATTCAGAAACCTCTCCAGAAGACTGAGAAAACAATGTTTTGTTATGTCATGCCAGTGACAAGAAGGGAGCATGATAAAAAATCCCAAGCTGATCAACTAATGTCTCTGCATTGCTGACACTATTTCTATTATCCCAAATATTAAACTTAAGATTAGAAATACAATATTATTTACAAATACTTTTTTTCCTATTTAGAATCTTCCTTGTACAACTGTATTCCTTTCTCAGAGGAACATTCAGTAATACACATGACACGAGTTGTCGCCCTATATTCATACAGGTACCTGCTATTTTTAAGACACACAGGTTAACAAGATTTGCTCATAGAAGTTTTTTGGTTTCTTTTTTTTTTTTTTTCCCAAAATGAAAAACTCTGTGGAATAAATGAAAACTCCCCTATTGCAGGATCTGATCTGACTCTCATTTGAAGTGAAAAGGCCGCTATTCACACACATAGCTCAAAGACATCTGAAAGTCATCTTAAAATGTCTTATTTCAAAACAGAGGATCTTAACCTATGAGTGAATGCATCCAAGATGTTTCAGAAGTGTAAGCACATTCTATAGTGCTCACTCAGCTAATGCCATCTTCAAGGGAAGTTTTGACTGAGCTGCTACCTGTGAACCTTGCCATTAATGGAGAAGCACGGCATCTATAAGCCTGTATGCCCCTTGTTTTCTTTCTTCTGAGGTTTTGAGAACAAACTTCCAGTTGCCCCTAACTCTTCCTATTTACCTTTTTTTTTTTCTAAGTGGCTATAAGTTAGATTTATGAAGACAAAAAGACTTCTTACAACTGTGTATTTTGAACAGATTTATGACAGGGCTACAGTATCAGCATGGAGGGTCCACAAGGCAGGAATGTAGCAAGGGTAACAGGAGAGTGTCATGTAGACATTAAATAGTACAATTCTTTCCACATCCATAAATCCTAAGTGCCTATGGTTTTATACTGCTGGTTATAAATTATATGAGTTCTGGAAAAAAAATAATACTTAAAGTGAGAAATCATTTCCATAAGAACCTATACATTTCACAGTAAAGAGCCTAAGTTTCAAATTACTTCACTAAAACAGTATTATTTCATACTTTCAGTATTTTGATTGGTAAAACAATAAAATAGAACTCTGCAGAGAGTAAAACAACAAAACACATATGCCTGCTAACCAGTCTTCAGAAAAACAGTGAAAAGTTGTCACATTAATTTAAACACCATATGATGAGGAGTCAATAATCGCAAACAGTTAGCTTACAAAATGTTCAGTAGCAAAAGAACATATTTTACCAATTATTGTAATCTGCTTGGAGGCTCACAGTAGTGGCTAAGGCACCTATCACACTTTATTATTTTGTTGCATCTGAGGTATGATCAAAAAACTGAATATCAAACTGAGTATATTTAGTCAAAGCAAATTTATTGCTATTTTTCTGTATATACTCCAATATTTAGCACAAATCTCTATTTATCCATCATGCATATATGCAGACAATTAAAACCCTCATTAGAAATGTTCAGCACTTCTAGCAATTAGAGTGGTTGTTTACAGTCTTTTGGGCTACAGAATGAGGCTCAGAACTTCCCTTTTACTCACTATGTTCTTAAGCTGATCCCACGCTAACTAAAGCAAGACCAAAGACTATCAAGGACTTCAGCAGTTCATAAAGCTTAGTATAAAAGATAATTGCATACTCAGAAGAAAAGCCTGGAATAGGAAAGCTTGTGGGAAGTAGCTAATTATTTCTTGCTAGCTCCCCTAGTAAACACTCAGTCTGCAATTGCTGTGCCCTTGCACTGCTTGGATTAGTCTACTTGGGATGCTCAGAAGGCTAATTAACAGAATATCTGCTAGTGTAAGCGCTTTTGGCTTTGCTTGAGCTAAATTAGCTTATACACTTGAAGATTCAGACCCTTCTTTTCCACCTCCTTAGAGCAGAGGTGACACCAGGCAGTGGCTGTGCCGCCATCTACCGTAGGTTTTGCATAGCACTACTTGGTCCAAAGCCCGCAGGAATCGCTCCAACAATTCTTCCCACTAATATCCAGGCTCAGTGACATAGACTTCCCTCTCTAAACATGTACCTAATAATGGCCTGATCCTGAGTTTGCTCAGGCAAAACTCCCTCCACAGGTGGCAGGTTATCAGCTGCTAATTAAGCAGTATGTATTTCATTATCATTCTTCAGCTAATAAGGTCTGGCCTGTAAATAAGTCTGTGTGCTTAATAATACTATTAACAGTAGCATTAAAAGTCAATTGAAAATACCATAGCACTTAGAAACACATTCAAGTTTTCCTGAACCAGCTTATCATAGATCATGCAGCCTTAATGCAAGCCATCCATTAATCCCAATGAGTTATACTATCTTCAATCAAGAAAGCTGTCTTGGTGCAAGTGAAATCAGAATCTGCACACAAGCAGTTCTCTCTCAATTTTAATATAAGACTTAAGCTTCTTTTGGCGATCCCAGGTCTCAAGTTACAGTGAAAACTTTTGTAATTGCTCATTGGAGGATTTTTGGATTTGTTTTTGTCCCCAGCTAGGATGTAAGTCTCCAGAAAGCACTACAGCGCTCTTTATTTGTGCACAGAAATGGCTTTGTTAAGAACAGGGGTAAGGGACTTACTTCACAGCTATGGTGCTGTAGAGCAAACTAGTAGTTGCATTTTGAGGACCAATTTCCAGATGTAAGGAACAATAAAACAAAACCTAAAAAGTGTCCTACTTCAATCTAGTGATAGACAGTCTCCAGCTATGCCAAATGCTGCAAGTTCCCCCACCCTCCTGACAGAACAATCAGGAGTCACCCCTGTTCCTGTTAGCTTAAAGGTAGAGAAAGGGTGACAGAATAATTCCAAGCAATCAAGTTGAAATCCATCCCCCAGAGTAAACTCTAATGTAGTGCACCCTACACAATATTCATACAGCAAACTGTGAATGTTGCTTGAACGATTTAAAGGCTGGAGACTAAAATCTGTTTTCTGAATGTTATTCTGGCTTTCTCCAACTGTTCTTCTTACTTGACAGTGCTTAATTGGCAGTCAGCCATGAAAGCTGTTGTCTAATTACACAACATATCATGATCTTACAGACCTACTGATAAGGCTTTACTGCAGCATAAACAGATTTTAAACATTAGCATATGAGAAAATTAGCCTCCAAATTAGAAGATTTCAGCCTTGTGTTTCAATAATCACTTTTATTTGTTGAGAAAAGCATGATCCTGGAGAGAGAAACTCATAATAGAGATTAAATACCCTGTAGTGTTAAGCGGGCTGCAATGTAGTGGCTTGTCTGGCTAACTTTATGCGTGGCAAAAATCTATTCACATGTCATTACTTATTTTAGACCATATGAAAGATAGACCATATATTTGCATGGAATCCATCCAACTGGGGATTATAGCAATATTATGATGGCATCGCTACACGTGAAGTTATGAAAAGGATAGATTTATTTAGTGATTCACTTGCAACATTTTCCTACAAAAGCACTCTCGACTAAAGGCACAGTAAATATATTTTTAAATGGTGTCATACTATGAACTTTTACAGAAGACATAATTTCACACTGCATATTACAATAACTATTAATGAAGAACAGAATTCTGACTTCTGCCAAGCAGATTGTAGTTGTTTTGTATTGAAAGATGTACACTAGGTCTGACTTTGTGATATTGCAGTAATCAAGTTGCAAGTTTTAAGGTGATGGGAGTTCTTTCTTCATTGCACATAATCCTCAGTGATAGGATACAATTATGTACAATAAAGGCATTGTTTTGTTTTTATATGAAACAGATTAGATTCTCCTCTCTTTCACCAGATACTCTGCAGATGTGACAATAACCATGACATCACTGAGAAGGCCAATTCTCCTTCTGATACACTGACTGCAAAATGAGGACATACCACACATCTCCCTCCCATAGCTGCAGTGGGTTGCATGTAGACTGAAAAGGTAGGAAGATATGTGTGTGCATTTCAGTGTATTCTACCTTTTCTTGGCAAGATCTCACAGAAGTTCATACTCTGAACAGTCCTGCTGCCTAGGTGGTACTGCTCAGATGAGCAGTTGCTTCTCTGAGTACACTGCTGTCAGGTTTAGGTACCTTATAGCCTTTTTTGCAGCAGTGCTCTACACAGAAGGGTTTTGTCTTCTCAGAGATGCACACAAAACTTTCAGAATCCCATTTTAGGGGAACGATGTTCTCTTCCAAACCCAAGAGTAATCTAAGAAAGACAGTGCTAGGACCACATTCCACACAAATTCATCAAAGTCAAGCTTTCCCCATAACTCTGCTGTTTGAGAATTTGGCTTTCTATGAAATACAGAAAAGGAGCCAGTAAGATTCACCTGTTTTGACATCTAAAGCTTTTACAAACATTAGAATGCATGATAAAGAATGAAGTTGCAAGGTGGAGCAAGTGAAGCAGTGACATATGACACTGCAGCCCTTTTCTCACTGTTTGCAAACCTAGATTATGAACATTTACTAGAAATATAGCTGAGTTAATGGCAGTGTTTATCATACAGCATGGCAACCTGCTGAAGTACTCCATATTTTACACATTAGCTAATGAGGGATCTACTTAAATCACTTTCAGTTGTTTTAATTTAACAGAAAATTTATTCCCAGGTTTATCCGGATTTATGTAAAACAAACCAAGAACCAAAATGTGGTTCTTCACCAGTGAAGAAAATCTGTTTCCTCCAAGAGTTGCGTAACAGAACCTACTTTCTCAGCATGCTCCTATAGTGGGACATATTCACTTATGAGCTACAATGCAATATATTGTGATTTACTACAGTTACTTCAATCTGAGATTGCACAGGCAGGGAAACCAAATAAAGTCTACATTTCTAACACTAATAGTCAAAAACACAGTACCAGAAGCATGCTATCACTAAACGCCTAATTAGTACTACAGAAAAGCTCGAAACTTCAGCTATGGAGACAGCCATATGACTTTTGCTCTGAAAAAATTTCTTAAAAAAAAAAAAAAGAAAGAAAGAAAGAAAGAAAAGGACAATGAAACGCGTGTGAGGTCTGTGGGAAGGCAGCCCCAGATGTTTACAATGGAGCGAGTAGCGGTATAGCGGCGCTGCAGCCCGGGAGCCGCGGGGCGCAGCGCGGCACCGCCTCCGCATCCCCGCGGGCGGCAGCGCGGACGCGCACCG
>VXBX01005609.1:102825-114574 GCA_013400415.1 Scytalopus superciliaris
GGAGCTTGTTGCCTGCTAGATCTCCCCCTCCCCCCGTTGGAGGAGGGGTTGGGTGGAGAGGTTGGAAAGAAGTATATACTACAGGCAGACCCTGGAAAAGCAGATTATATGCTGGTCAGAGAGAGTAAAAAAGGAAGAGACATAATTAGCTTCTTTTCCTTCTTCTTTGCCAGCTTCCATGGAGGTCTTTCTCCCTCCTTTAATGAATCACTGATTTCTCGCTTCCGTTGCTGAAATAAAAAGTTCACACTTTAGCCTGCTCTTCCTTTTAAGCCTCTCAAGATTTATTATGTCTCTTTCCCCACCCTCACCCTCCTTGTCTCAAAAGAAATCAGGGCCCTAAATGACCATTTTCTAATTGCTAACATGAGTCGTTTACTGAATCACGCGTCTGACTTCAAAGCAAAAGGGGTTTTATTGGCATTGCAAAGGTTTCCCCATAAAATCCGTCTGAATATTTTGCTGTCCTTTTAATTAATTTTTTTTTAAACTAATGCAGTTTCCTTTGCCAGAAAGAAAATATTTTTCCATTTTCAAAGCTATTTTAAGCAATTTTTCAAGCTATTATTTTCTTGGAGGGGCATATGTTGTTGGTTTTTCCTGTGATTCCATCTCTCCTAGTGTACTTGTCATTTTGCATACTGAATGTTATGACAGATTCATATTTCCAGGCCATCACCAAACCGTCAACTTCCCCAGTAATTAACAATTATCTTCCATACGATATACTATATTTTAACACCAGAATAAGCAATCAGGAACTGACAGGATATGGGCAGCATACAAAACATTAAATGTTGGTCAGTATTTAGCATTGTAAAATAGCTGTTTTGTAACACAAGTAGGTGAAACATTTGCTGAGAGAATGGAGTAGCAGAGAAATTAAGAGGTACAGAAACACAATGTGTAGCTCAATATGTAAACCCAGAACTTTTGAAATAGAGGCAGTTAAATAGCACAGATAAGTGGAATGCAATGGAAAACTGCCTATGCAATTCCATTTATCATTTGGAGTAAATCTTAATTTAAACAACAGAAAATGCAGAAAAGAACAAACAGTTCTAATATTAGACAGATTCATTAGATTAGGATGTTAAATATATTGTTAACTTCACAACAGAAATTAGAAATTATTTTCTCCAATTATGGTGTTTGTTCTGGAGAGAGTTGGCTCCTAAATTTATGTGTTCAGCTTCTGTGGGTGACATTTAAACAGCCTTAAAAATGAAACCATTTAATGTTAGAATCAATATGTTTTACGATGTTGTTTATGGTACTTCAGAGTATTTATTCTGCATGTATTTGCACTGAGTGCAAAGCATTTCAGAAATATTTTTTTTTTTTTTTTCAAATCTGATTTAGTCTTTCCTTTTGCCAAAAGGTTTTACTTTTGGTAACTAATAAAATAAAATAATAGTAAAAAAATGCAAATAAAATGTAAGACAAAACCCTCCTTTATGGGAATGCCTGACAGTTTACATGTATGTCTACAAGCTGATGTCAATGTTTTATTGCTGCCTGGGTCATGAAGGATGCAACACATTATTTCTAAAATTGAAGTTCTTTTGATTCCAACAACTTAAATAATAAATAATTACAATAATATCTTAAAATTGTACAGTTGAAGACATCCCCAACCCCCCAACCCCCTGCCTTTTTTACTGTCAAATGCTGGAAAATAAAATGAATTGGGATTTTGGATCTTTAGTGGAAGGAAAAAATAAATCAGGGGTCAAGCAGGTATATTTCACCGTGGAAAAACAGATACTGACTTGAATTTACTCAAAGATAGTTTTGCTTAGACCTGTTTCTAGCTCATGACTATCTGTACATTGGTTGTAAGATTTTGTGGTTAAGAACAGAAAATTCAACATATGTGGAATTTCATAAAAAATTTGTTTCTGGCAGGTGCAATATTCAGGGCAGTACTTTAAACTATTGCAATGCATAGAGTCCTTTTCTGTCCTGTGTGATGACAAGGAGGGCATTTACAAAACAGAGTCCAAATGAAAAGCTGACATAGCTTTTTAGATTATATCTCATTCTTTTTTCTACTTTCTGTATAGCCTTTCTTTTATAGCAAAGTTGAATCCCTAAATACCCCACTGCTTTGTATTGTCAGGTCACCTCTTAGGTTAGCCTGAGAAAGCCTGAGAAAAGTTCCACAGGAAAGATGCACTATTTAACGGAATTCAATCTGTCCCAATAGATTTGAATCACTAACATAAATGTATGAATGTAGATTATATCTCTGTAATGAGGCCTGAATCATTCTCAGTTACTTCAAAGGCCTGAAATTCAACCTTCTTTTTTAGCAGCAACAATCAGACCTTAATGGGTTTCTTTATTAATTGTTCCATTACTAAGCCTGAAAAGCAGCTACCTTCAGTACAGGTCTTAAACTAGAAATGGTACCTGCTGCTTCTAAAGCAGTGTTTCTGTTTGGCATTTTACCACTGTGAAATACTTCCTGCACTGCAGTTTTATAAATGATGAATTACACTGACCCACCCAGACCAAAATAAAGAAAACCTTTTCTAAAAAAGAATGTGTAAAAATTAGGAAATATATTTTAAGAATTTTCTTTTTGAGCTGTTTTCTTTCTAAAGAATATTCAGGGAAATTATTTGCACAGGTGAATTTTAATGGAAAATAGTCTAAAAAACCCATTTTTTAAATACAGCAAAGCTTATGTCATGTTTTTGTATTTTTATCAGCAAAGAGGAATATTTGGGGTTTTTTTGATTTGGTTTATTTTTTCACTACTTAAGTAGGTGACTTGATTCAGAAAATGAATATTTTAATGCCGGTGGAATAAATTTTGCCTTGCATAATTTCCATTAGTCAAGGTCTTATCTTTTTGGTGTTGTAAATAAGTTCTGTCTATGTCTTTGAGTGTTAATATAATTGGCTTGCTCTCAGATGTCACCAGCCCTTAAGTTTGGATGGCTAGATTGCAATCATGAACACTTGCTGCTCACAATATGATGAGAGATGCACATGCATCATCTGGTCATGGGACCCAATCCTGTTCTTATTCAAGGTATTGGGAAGTTTGCCAGTGATTTCATTGAGAGAGATTCTGGCCAGAAATCTCACTGCCAGATAGGCAGCTCTGCCAGAAATGAAGTGAAGAATGCCAAGTGCCATCAATGGCTCAGATGCCTCCCTCTGTATGTCAGTTCTAAACTACAGACTTTGGTAGTATTGTAAAACACCGAATCACAGAATCAACTAGGCTGGAAAAGACCTCTGAGATCATAGAGTCTGACCTATGACTGAACACCACCATATGGTGAAGTGTCACATGCTATCTTTCCTTAAGCACCTCAATGGATAGTGACTCCACTACCTCCCAGGGAAGTCCATTCCAAAATGTAATCACTCTTTCTGTGAAGAAATTCTTCCTAATGTCCAACCTAAACCTCCCCAGGCACAGCTTGAGGCCATGTTCTCTTGTCCTGTTGCTGGTTGCCTGGGACAAGAGGCCTCCACCTGGCATTTAAGGTGGTTGTAGAGAGTGATAAGGTCACCCCAAGCCTCCTTTTCTCCAGGCTAAACAACTCCAGCTCCCTTAGCTGCCCCTCATATGACTTGTGCTCCAGACCCTTCACCAGCTTCATTGTCCTTCTCTGGACACACTCCAGCACCTCAATGTCCTTCATGAATTGAGGGCCCCGGAAGTGGACACAGGACTTGAGGTGTGGCCTCAGCAGTACAAGGGAAGAATCACTTCCCCAGTCCTGCTGGCCACAGTATTTCTGATCCAAGTCAGGATGCCACCTGGGCATACTGCTGGCTCATGTGCAGCTGCTGTTGACCAGTACCCCCATGTTCTGTTCTGCAGGGCAGCTTTCCAGCCACTTTGCCNTCTCTGGACACACTCCAGCACCTCAATGTCCTTCATGAATTGAGGGCCCCGGAAGTGGACACAGGACTTGAGGTGTGGCCTCAGCAGTACAAGGGAAGAATCACTTCCCCAGTCCTGCTGGCCACAGTATTTCTGATCCAAGTCAGGATGCCACCTGGGCATACTGCTGGCTCATGTGCAGCTGCTGTTGACCAGTACCCCCATGTTCTGTTCTGCAGGGCAGCTTTCCAGCCACTTTGCCCCAGCCTGTAGCACTGAATCTCTGAGTTACGAAGAATAGGCAATGACACACAGTGTCCACAATCACCAGCCATCAATGAGAGAAGTTGTTTGATTTGAGGTGTAGTGGTACTTGCTGAAATATTTACACTATGGAGTTTATGCCCAACAACAACAAGGACTGAAGGCCATTGCACTTTATTTAAATAAAGTATGGCTTAAAGTTTGAGAAAAAAAAAATCACATTTTCAGGGTTTTTTTTTCTTCTGAGAAACCCGCAAAATCACAACTTACTCTATGTGTCACCATTTCATGTATCTCCATGTAATTTTTAGTGTCAAACTACTAATATTATTCCAATGTTATGTATAGAATGAGGTATCAAACCCTTACGTTGTCAAAGATCAAGACTGAAGGTGGTGTAACTCACCTGTGTGTAAGCAGCTGAAATAAGAAATACAAAATCAGAACACTATTTTAGCTGTGTGTAGTGAGATTTGGTAGCAAGAGCATATTCCTTGGCTCCCTTCCCTGGCAATTAGCAATAGAGCAAGACAACAGTCTTAAGTTGTGCCAGGGGAGGTTTAGCTTGGACATTAGGAAGAAGTTCTACACAGAAAGAATGATTGGGCATTGGAATGGGCTACCCAGGGAGGTAGTGGAGTCATTCTCCCTGGAGGTGTTTAAGAACAGACTGGATATGGCACTCAGTGCTGTGATCTGGTTGACAAGGTGACGTTGGGTCATAGGTTGGACTCGATGATCTCAGAGATCTTTTCCAACTGAGTTGATTCTGTGCTTCTCTGTGCTCTCCTTTCCAACCAAGTATCCAAAACGAGAAAAACTCGAGCAGAGTTTTGCAGAGGTTAATAAAATGCATGTGTCAACATTTCTTTTTTATTTCAAAACCACTTGCATTTCTAGGTCAGACATAACAATAGACACATGCAAAATGTCTCTGAGATAACCAAAATGTAGTTCAGTCAGAGCTGGTTCCACCCAGCCTACAGAGTTACTAGTGAGAATGGTCAAGTGCCCTGCCCAGGCTGAGGCTAATCCTTGAGAGGAGCGAGCCGATCTCACTTTCTGAGATTGGGTTGAAGAATGAAGAGTTGGCTGGGCTAGCATTACCACTGGTGATAGTGATTAACTGGATCATACCCTGTTTCATGTTTTTCTTTTCAGAAACGGAAACAAAATGTAGCAGCTCCTAGGACTGCACAGGTCATCATCTTATGAATAGACATATAAACTGTGCAACCAGGAGAGAGTTGCCTTATTGCTTACATTAGTAGCATGTATTTCTCTCCCATGATGTTTTGGCTAAACTCTTTGAATGCTGTACTTCAACCAAACAATTAAAAAAATGGTTTATTCTTAAAATGCTAATTATAGTTCTTCCCTTGGAATATGTTTATAGTTACGTTACGTCTGACAAAGAACTTAAAAAGAGATGTATGACATTTGAAAATATCTGTATGATTTTTGTTTGATAAATACAGCTATTAAGAAAAGAAGAAGAAATAAGTAAAAAACCACATTCTGTGAAGGTCATCAAGAGGAGACTACAGACCCCCAGACATTGAGTTGCAGTGCCATAAATAGCTATGTGTGTGGGTTGGACACTGACCGCATTTAGTAATGGTCTGCTGGCAGCCAGTTTTGCCTACTCTGCGACACAAACATAATTAAAAAGGCAGTATTTTCAAGGAGTTTCTTTATTCATAGTGGATTTGTTCTCTTTCATTTCAAACTACCATGAATGTGAACCACTTAGATTCTCCTATAAATATGAGTGAGTGAGAACAAAACTCCCAGAAACTGCCAAGAAGAGGCAAATGTCCTTTATGCCTTTACAGATTTTTTTTTTCCCACTCAGTGTCATCTGAGCCTACATTTCCCATGAAGAATCCTATTCAAGCTTTGAGGAAACACTTTGTACACTCTAATATACCCTTCTTTCACATAAACCTATACACCTGTGAGTATTCCATGTAATATGTAATGCCAGTGGTAATGGTGTCCCTCCTACCATACTGTTTTATCTAACTATTTATACAACTTTTCCTCAAGATACACTATAAACATTTTCACTAATCCAGGATCCAAACTTTCAGCTGGAACAAGGTGTTGGCTCATTTGTGACATTGAAACTTCCATTCTCCGGAAGAATTTTTCCAGAAACAGAGATAACTTGGTGCTTAAATGTCATCTTTGGATCTTTGAATGGTATCTATTAATTTACTGGAAAAGGTCTTTGTGTGAGACGTAGTTGAGACACAACCAAAAGAGTTATACATACGTTTTCACAAACAGGGGCGTATACCCTGAAAGTTGCTAACTATCCAATACTCCTGGATTCAACCACAGAAAGGCAACAAAGATACACTAAAACCCTGCAGCTCTGCTGTGCTCCATCCTTCTTGACTGCTACTGAAAGGGAGCAAAGAAGTCCCTTCTAGGCTTTGCTTGTGGAACTATTTGAAACAGAGCTGACAGCTAGGAACATCAGCCCAACAGCTGAACAGGCTTGCCTCACCGCAGGCAACCCGGGTAGCCAGCTCGGCTCCCTCTGAGCTAGTTAATAGCTCACACATTGCAGGGGGAGCTCACACATTGCCTCGTCTTTGTCAGTTAATTTGTAGCAGTCACTGGGATTACTTCTGTGAGTAAGCACGTCTCAGCGTGAGGAAGGGTGGTGGAATCGAGCCCTTTGCTAGCGGAGAAGCCGGGGCATGGCCGGAAAGCAAGGGACAGCTCCCCAAGCCTCTTGTTGTTCACACATGCTGGAGCTGCGGCAAGACAGGCTGGGCAGCTGTCAGCCTTCCGGAGCATGGCATCATCCAGGACGCTTGCAGCACAGTATCTCTTATAGGGTGCATTCCACCTGTGCTTCCACATAATTGCTGTGCGGGGTTGGACACCACCTTTCCTAAACAATACTTTTCCACAAACACGTGAAAAAACTTGTCTCTTCAAAGATACCTTGAAGACAAAACCTGAAAGTGGAGTCAGTCCAGATATGCAGGATTTTCCCCCAAATGCTGTGTAGCTTAGGGCACACTAGTGCCCTTAAAACTATTTTCAAGAACACAATGACTAAGACATAATTGCCCAGCTAGATACACTCTTATTATTTAGTCCTGGATTTCAGTAAGAACTGCCAGGCTCTGCTGCTTTCTAGGCTCTATATCAAAGAACAAGTCCCCCAAAATCAGCTTATTGTTGAGTTGTGATCTTTTAAAAGATGATTTTTGTCTGTTCTAGAGTAATCTCCAGCTGCTGATTATGGTTTTGAAAATGCAGCTTAATTAGTTCGATATTTATTAGCAGATTGTTTAGCTTTTTATTAAGATCAAAACACAGAGACAAAGGACAACAATATGGTATCTTCTTTCTAACATTATTTAAAATGTTTGCAGCATGTTAAAGATTTAAGCAGCTCTCTGAAGAGCAGTCATCCATTCTGCAAGGCTTGAAGAGATTATTTTTCTTTACAGCATATGGGTAACAACTGGCCACACAGATCCAAATTATTGCAGATCTTATCATGCTGCCAGTTACTGATGATAATGATTAGCTTCTAAATGCCAGATTTGGTAAAATTGACATCATATTTGAACTACATGTAGTTCAAAGCAAGAAATTTTGAAAATGGCACAATTCTTTCCCCCTCTCCCCCTTAATACCAGTAATTGGCAAAATACCTTCTTTGGGTATCTCTAAATATTAACAAAACTGCCCCAGGTCTTGTGAGGGATTTTTTGTTTGGGGTTTCTGTGTGTGTGCATGTTGTTGTTGTTGGTTTTCTGTTTGTTTCTTTGTTTGGTTTGGATTGGTTTGGGGTATTTTTGTTTGTCTTGGGGGTTTTATTAGTTTAGTGTTTTTTATGTGCAGCTCAGAGGTGTGTACCCCCTAAAGCAGACTGGAATTTGTGAAACCAAGAGATAAGGCAGCATAATCCTGTGTTTATGGTATAAGCTCATCCTGAGCAGCTTTCAAAAGAATGCAAGAGCTTCTTGTACCCAGAGAATGGAGGGAGGAAGCCAAAGGATGGACACCTCCATTTCTTTCTCTTCTACTCTGCTTGTCTTCTCCACAGACACCCCCTTGTCACGGGGGAGAAGCTTGCGTACCCTTATGACGTTGCAAGCTATGCTGGCAGTGGTTTGTGCCTCCGGTAGGGTCTCTCATGCTAGTCAGGGCTCAGCTGAAGGGTCAGACAAAGTGTGTCCACNATGCAGGCGGTTCAGGACACTGGTCACTCAAGACTGACCTGGAGATGACAGTCTCATTTGGCAGCATCCTGAATGACCAAGCAGCCTTTTTCAAGGAGAGCACTGCTTGCTCCACATGGAGAGGGGCCTAGAAAAGGTGGCCTAACCAAAGCTCATCTCCACCCCTCACCCGGTTGGCTAACTGTGACCAACGGGCATCTTCCATTGCGGTCGACCAGACTTGCCTATCGCGCATTGGCCTTTTTAGCCACCAGCGCGCTTGTAGCAAACGTGGGTAGAGCCCTTCTCAAATCTTCGTTCGTGAAGCCTAGTCATGATGATGACTCTGCTTATGATGCTGTCTTGCCTCTGGTATTTCTTTCAGCCTTGAATAATCAAGTTATCCTATTCATATGATTCTGTGAAAAGAACGTACTCTTGGAGCCCTTTATGTCTACCTAAATGATATAAATATGAACAGCAATGAGCAAGTTAATTAGTTGTGGCAAATGTTGACTGTTTTCTATAAAAATCACTACTTACATTCAAAATGTTATCTCATCAGAGGAGAGCATAGAGAAGGTCTGAATAGGTGGGCCAACCTACAATATCACAGATGACGGATGGGAAAAAAGATTTACTTAATTTCTGAGGCATCTAACATTAGTGATTTTAATGTCTTCTGAACTTCTGAGACTCTGTTGTACAAACAATTTAAAACAGAGACGACCCTTGCTTCAGCCTGCCCCAGGCTGGCTTTGCTTATTGGTGCTTATGTCAGATATACACCAAAAGGCAGAAGACTCTTCAACTAATTAACAGGTCTATTATTTACTTGTTTAATTAGTTAGCTAGTTAGTTACTTAGTAAAGTGACAGGTAAATGTTTCCTACAAAAAACTCTAGGCATGGGAGAGAGATAGTTAGTTTTATGGTTACTGAATGGCAGTTTAAAAAAAAATTAAAAGTATTTACAGATACTGTATTGATTCAGACCATACAATTTAATTACCAAACAATCTTCACAGTCACAGTTCCCTATGGACACACATTCAACTTCATCAAGAAATCACATTGTCAGATAAACCATGACAAGGCAGCTCTCTGAGGACAGGGGCAAGAGGCAACTAAAGCTCTTTGTTTCTCTACAGTTTGCAGTAAATAGTGCTCCACCAAAAGTCTAAGACAGGGAGCTTATGCATAGGTGCAGCGGACAAGTTGTTCCCTAGTGGCCCTCAGAAGAAATGTGTTTTCATTCTTTCACAATTGCTTAGTATCTTCAGATGGGAGCTAGGGAGTAGCCATACCATACATCTTCCAAAATGAAAAGTTGTCCTTGAAGATCTGTACAGCACACAGCATTGTAGACCCTGAAAACAGCCTATCCTATTCCTGACATGGAGCATCTGCAGAGAAATAAAGGTTGGGATGTTGTCTCCCCAGTATTTTGTTTGATGACTGACACACGTAGATGTCATTCTTGAACACTGGATAGAATTGGGAGTAGGGAGTGGCCTGGCATCAATAATGACTATGTCGAGCAAATCAATCAGCATCAGCTAATGTGTAAAAAGTGTTGAACTCTATGAGCAAATGTGCAAACCATATCTATGAAGGCGTCATTACTGAAATTAATGTCAGAGAAGTAAATACAAGTCAACTCATGAAATCATGACATAAAAAACAGTATTCACAAATAAGACCCTTTAATCCATTAGAAATCTTCAAGCAAAACTGGACTTGACCCTGCAGAACTTTGAGCCCTTTCCCAGCCATCTAGAAAATTTCTTAGACAATAGAAACTGGAGGAGTGGCCAATACCCCAGGGTTCTGTGCAGCCCTTCAGAAGGACCCTCAAAACGTTGGAGAGATGGTCAGAGAAGAATTATCTGAAATTCAACAAAGGCAAAGGCAGAGTCCTGACTGTGGAGAATAATAACCCTGAGGACCAGTATAGGCTGGAGTCCAACCTGTTGGAAAGCAGCTCTGCAGAGAAGGACCTGGGGGAGTCCTGGTCAACAACAAGCTGTCCATGAGCCAGCAGTGAGTCCTTGTGGACAAGAAGGCCAATGCTGTCCTGGGGTGCATTATGAAGATATTGCCAGCAGGTCAAGAGATGTGATCCTGCCCCTCTGCTCTGCCCTAGTGAGGCCACATCTAGAGTGTCCAATTCTGGGCTCCTCAGTACAAGAGGGGCATGGAGCTCATGAAGCAGGTCCGTCAGAGGGCTGTGAACATGATTAAGGGACTGGAGATCTGCCTTACGAGGAAAGGCTGAGGGAGCTGGGCCTATTCAGCCTCTAGAACAGATGACTGAGAGGGGACTGAGAGGAAGGGTGCCAAGAGGGTGGATCAGGCTCTTCTTTGTGGTGCCAAGCAATAGGACAAGAGGCAAAGGGCAGAAAATGTGGCATGGGAAGTTCCACCTGAACACAAGGAAGAACTTCTTTACTATGTGGGTGACTGCAGATTGAAATTGATACCCCAGAGAAATTGTGGAGTCTGCTTCATGGGAGATACTCAAAAACTGCCTGGACACAATCCTGAATAACATGTTCTAGGTGGAGCAAGGAAGTCAGACTGCATGATCCGCTGCAGTCCCTTCCAACCTTACCCATTCTGATTCCCTGTCATTCTTAAGTCTGCTTAAGCAGCTGCATATTCCAATAAATTTGAACATGACAGCATTGTATGCTCAAAGTTACACGTGCATTTAGGTATTTTTAGGGCAGATGTAGTCAGCATTTCCTACTCAGAATTTCAGCTAGCCTCTCAAAAGATTCTCAAGTGTTGAGTTCTTTTTGTAGAAATCTGGGTATCAGGAGTGAGATTATCAAGACTTTTAAGGTAATAAAAATTATCCAAAATGTGAGACTAAAAAAATTATTTTTGAAAGGTACTTTTTCAAGTCTGAGAGATACTAACATTTTCATAACTGGAAAGAATGGTACCAAAGTAGCCATTTTTCATTCTCTCAGGAGAAAGTATATGGACTTTCTATGGACACTATGGACACAGAGTTCAGTGCTTTTGGTAAGCATTGCAAAGAACTGCAAGGTTGTATGATGTTTTTTGGTAGAAAGTTTCAAAAAGAAGGTAGAAATAAATTTGTTGGGTTGTTCTAGGTGGACCTGATCTAGTGCATGGATCAGTTTACATGTTTGCTGAATTCTTTTCCTATAATTTTTGTGATTTTGAAAAAACAGAAAGATTTCAATTAAAAGTTTAAAAAAATACTTGCATTACTAAGTGACAGCCTCTGCAAAACTACAGTGCAAGCAAGAACAGAGTAAGCTTTCTCATCCTTTCACAATAATTTATTTTCCATTTCTTTTTATGAGGATCCTCTCCCTAAAACTCTCATTCTGCAAAACTTGGAGAATAAACAGCACTCAGATTTCAGTTGATTCTGGGCAGCTGATTTCAACAGATTCTATGAGGTT
>VXBX01005609.1:123331-149702 GCA_013400415.1 Scytalopus superciliaris
CTTGAGAAATAATAGTTATAGAGTCATTAAATATCGTAGATTAGAAAAGACCTTTAAGATCACCTCATGTAACTGCAAACCTAACATTGCTGAACCCACCACTTCTACACATCTTTTGAAGACCTCAATACACGGTAACACTACCATGTCTCTAGGCAGCCTGTTCCAGTACTTGGCGTGAAGCAATTTTTCCAAATATCCAACCAAAACTTCCCTGGTGCAACTTGAGGTTGCTTCTTCTTGTCCAGACACTTGCTATCTGGGAGAAGCGGCCAACCCTCCTGGCTACATCTCCTAAGCCTCTTTNCTGAGCCTCCTTTTCTCCAGGCTAAACACCCCCAGCTCTCTCAGCTGCTCCCCATCAGACTTGTGCTCCAGACCCTGTTGCCTTTTTCGGTACACACTCCAGCATCAAAATGTCTTTGTTGTAGTGAGGGGCCCAAGACTTAACACAGAATTCACTTCCCTAGTCCTGCTGGCCACGCTATTGCTGTTGCAGACCAGGATGCCATTGGCCTTCTTGGCCACCTGGGCACACTGTTAGCTCATGTTCAGCCACTGTCAACCAGCACCCCCAGGTCCTTTTCTGCTGAGCAGCTTTCCAGCCACAATTCCCCCAGGCTGCAGCATTGTCTGGAATTCTTGTGATCCAAGGGCAGGACTCAGCACTTGGCCTTGTTGAACCTCAGACCATTGGCCTCAGCTGATTGATCCAGCCTGGGCAGATCCCTCTGCAGAGCCTTCCTACCCTCCAGAAGATTAACATTCCTGCCCAACTTGGATGTTGTTGGTAAACTTACTAAGGATGCACTTGATCTCCTCATTTAAATCCATGATAAAGTTATATTCCAGCCTAAACCAGCAAACTGGGTTAAACTATGACAGGACCTTCTCTTTCACATGATGCAGCAACCTCCTAAAAAGTTGTCTCTTCTTTGTATTGTATTTCTAGCAGAACTGGGTAAGCTGAAGGACTCCCTGAGAAAAAGGGCTAGTGATTGAGACATTCCCAGCTGCAGATAGAATATATCATCCTTCCCTGAATCTTGGGTGGGTGCTCTATAACTGATTCCTACCAGGATATCTGCCTTGTTGGCCTTCTCCTGCTCCTTACTCATAAACACTCCAGCCTACTGTCACTGTCATTAAGCTGTAGGCCATCAAGCAGTCCCTAACACACAGGGCTTTGGGGATTATAAGCCCTAATTCCTATGTCACCATTTTTAGGTGGTTCTGTGGTTTCTGACATATCAATGAGCCTTGCATCTTCGCTGTCACATGGATCATCATCCCCTAGCTCCACTGAGATAGCAGACTGAAGGACTCCACTAGCATGCCATCCCTGTAACATTGGCATGCCACTCCCAGGTTTATCCCTAGTGAGCTCATTTTATTCCTTTCACTGTTGAAATCTACTCTGAAGTCCTTTCAACAAGTTCTGAAGGTTTTTCAATGAGTCCTGCTACCTTCTGTGCAAAGATCCTTTTCCCCTTTGAGACAAGTGTACCCCACCTGTTTCTGGCAGAGCTGATGTCATATAGACTAATGCATGATCAAAACCCCCAAAATTCTGCTGATGACACAGGATTGGAGCCTGGTATTGGTCTGCTGGGTCTCTTTGGTTATTCTCTCACCATTCCCTGCAAGTGGAAGGATAGAGGGATAAACCACTTGTGCTTCTGATCCCTTAGCCAGTCATTCCAGGGTGCTGACATCTCTTCTGATTGCCCTCAGATTTCCTGTTGCAAGTTCATTACTGCTTACCTGAAAAATAGATAATAATCTGAAAGCAGTACCAGAGTAGGAAGATTTCTCTTCTTTAACCCAAGCCCCAGGAAGTCAGCAGTCTTCCCTAAGAAGTGTGTCCAGTTTGCATATTTGGCCTCTGTTCCCAGAAGAAAACCTCCTTCTTCCCATTTTATCACAGCTTCACACTATTCATGTGTTATAACCTAACCTTGCATGAGTAAATGCAGCCCTCTTCTTCCCGGTCTCTGTTGAGCGCTTTCAAAGGCTAACAAGTTTTGTCTGACACTTTTATTGTCCAGATGGTTTCTGACGTGTACAGATGTTATATTTGGTAATACACTGATTATCAAAACATGTCTTGTTGCCCACTTGAGGGTTACAAGTTGATGCATAGATCTATTGCAAAGATTGATAGTCTTAAGAGTTGCTAACTTACCAATTTTGTAAGTATACAGAGATTTTGTTGGTTTTGATTTGGTGGGTTTTTTTGTTTGTTTGTTTTTTTTAAAAAAAGATGCTAGATGGCACTGCTAGTCCAGGCTTTATTCTGAACAGATGGGTTTCATAGAGCCAATTCTGCAGTATGAAAAGGGCATGTAAAGTGCTACATAAACTTGATAGCTAGTGCATTCTGAGAAATATACACCATCATGCAAACAATAACTGTAAGAGCGTTCAGGTTTAGGTCTTTGAACTCTAGTTAACTGCGCTGAAACTTACTGTACAAATATCCTTGTGCTTCATGTTGTCCACTGTGTTTCTTCTTCATGTAATCTCATTTTGTAGTTGCTTAGTTATGTTAGCACGGAATTAGTTAGATATTTTAATTTTCTTTTCAAATTGTTGGTTGTGGTACTTTAAATTCCTTTTTTTTTTTAATTTAAGAGCTAGAGATACAGTAATGAAAAAGTACACTTATTTTTTTCCACTGGAATAATTTCTGTCATAAATATTATGCCACCCATGTTGAAAGTCATAAAATAATTATTTTGCAGTTCTTCAGAAGATTTAAGGCTTTCTCTAAGCACAGTTCTCTTAATTTTATTATTTTACTGTAAATTCTAGCCTGTGGTTTACCTTTCTTTCTATGTTAGGGATTTGATGCCTATATCTGCCAACAGGTGAGAGTGTAGTTGTAGAAAAATACATTTTACAACTAAAAAATGACTGGAGGGTACAAAAAAGCAATCTTTGCAGTAAAAGACTCCAGTAACGTGCAAAGTCATTCCTGCTGCATAAAGATTTGTGACTTGAAAAAGTTTATACAATGTTATTGACTATTCATTCTCTGTTTAGTTAGTATCAAATTCCCTTCTTTTGTTAATTGTGCAGTAGGCTTACAAAGAAACTGCAAATTCTCAGCCTTTTGGGCAGACAGTTGGATACCGTGTCTAAGCGTTCGGAGCAACCAAACGGAACCTGCTCCATTCTGACCACTGGCTGGGTCACTGGCTGGGGCTTAAAGACTCACCTGAGTAACTCGAGAAATCCCTTCAATCTCCCCTTTTGATTTGCCTTTCACACGCCAGTACTTTTTATTTCTTCTCATCTGTCTGCTATCATGTTAACAAGCAAAGGAGAATCTCGGCAGTTCATTGACAGCATAATAAAATGGGATTTGGATTTCAGTATTTGAAGAATGGCTTGCTTTTAGGGTTTTATGCTTTTGTCTCATACCTGTATTGCCCCAGTGATCAAAAAAGCCCCAGACCCCACAATGTACGTCATCGGCCCTATGAATTACTCACCTTAGCTGTCCAGTCATAAATGGCAGAACATAGAGTATATAACAAACTTATTTCTCTATAATAATATATTATTAAACAATGAATATTCTATGAGGCTTTTTTTTAGGTAACTATTTTCTGCTAGATAAAGCTGAAAATGTAAATATAATTCAACACAGTTGAATTATAGCCCTCTATTAGGGAACTCCAGTTATATGACTCTTCCTACCACCTTTCCATGATGGCAACTGTGTAACAGTTTTCCTGCTGCACAATGGCTCCTCTTTGTTGTCCATGCCATGTGCATTGTTGTAGCTGCACTTCTGTGGGCTATTGATCCCTCTGCCTTTTGGAGGTTATAAACCTTAATTTCTATGTCACCATTTTCAGGTGGCTCCAGGTATCCCAAATTCATTCCAGTCATGAATTAAGTGAACTGTTGAGGTGAATTTGGCCTTGTGTATCTGCATACGAAAACTCATACTTCCTCTTGGAAACCCAATGCAAATGTAACCTAAGATTATTGCTTTGAAAATCTGTACTAGGTGCTGCTCTCAGGTGAATATTGTGTTAAATATTTCATGACTGTTGAGAGATGTTGCTTTACAATTATGTGTTTAGCTCCTAGATGAAAAAAAAAAAAACTGCTTTGTGAAAACAAGGCAGGAGTGAACATTGGCAGAAGGTTATGTCTTATTGATGGAACAACTGTTGTGCATTGCAGTACTAAAATATTTCCAAGTTAATTTACTGTAAAATACTGTGATTTTTTTTTTTTTTTAAATCATGGTGCATTATTTCAAAAGATTCTTCGGTATATATATAAGGTAATTAATGTATTTCATCTGAAAAAAATGTGTAATGAGACAGGTATCAATATGAAAGCCAAATGTTGTGGCATCCATGGAAAAACTCGATTTATTTATTTATTAATCTTGGGGTTTTATTCACAATTGTAGTTCACCAAGTCTGCTGGCTACAAATACAGTGATATCTTCTAGGATAAACAGTTATATGTATTACTTTGTCAGCTGTTCCTAATTCTACATAATTTAGATACTGTGAACAGGAGAGGTGTGCATTATTTATCAATAATGTATGTGTGGATTAGTTTCATGTGAGAGAAAGCTGAGTAAATAAAACCACTATAATGTGCTCTATCTATTATTAAACAGTGCAACAGAATAACTCTTAAAAGTATCCCAGTATGCAACAGGCATCAGCAACAATTTTAGCCTTCTGACCTATTCTGTACTGTTTATGATCCCTGTTAAAAAAATCATGATGCTATGTCTAAAAGTCCTGTAATGTAGGATTTGATATGATATTTTAAAAATATGAATATTTATTCCATTTGCCTATTCTAATTTTAATCTATGTCTGCAACGAAGAATTTCAAATTATGGCCGCCATTATTCAGAAACCCCCATAATGTATTAAAGCACTTGCTGAGAATTACATTGGCTTCTCATATAAATGGGATCTGAACAGGAGACTTCCACTCCAAGGTCAGGTCTAAAATTGTCAGAGGCTGAGCACGTCTTAAGGAAGCCGCATTCCTCTTATCAAACAGGTGCCTGGAAAATAACCCAGAATTAATATTGGTTCCATACAGAGAAAAACTTAAAATGGAATCCAAACCAGCTGATTAGAATCACCCCGAGCTAGTCTAGGTGAAATGTGCTGAACAAAGTATTGTTGACTGCTGTGTCTTTTCTCTGCTCTTGGATGTGTTATACATTTCAGTCAGGATTTCAAAAAGAGATCTCAATTTGAAAAACTTGTGCATTGTCAAGTAGGTGGGACATTCAAGTGGCCATCCCATGAGAGCTGGGAACATGGGCTTGTGTTGGGAGGCAAGTTTCCTCCAGAAAAGAAAGGGTGAATTTGCTTGCATCTGGAGTCTGTTCAGGAGATTGGGGTTTTGCACAGCACACTGCAAAAAGCCTTACTACTTCTTCCTGTCTTCATCCAGTTCAATAAATTCTTAGTTTTGGTTTGTTTATTTAGTGGAACAGCCTTATTAAGAGGGGCTGAACCGTCATTTCCTTATCTGGCATAATCATCAGACTAGCCAACACCTGGAGCACTTTGGTGCTTCTGGGAATATGAATTCAAATGTCTTGAGACAGAAAATTATTTTGTCATAATCTGCATGTGTGCTCTGGTCTCTTAGAGTAAAAGGGAAGGCAGTTATACCAGATAGCTTTTGAATGAAAGGACTTTTTACATTTTATGAAGATCCTGCTTCCACTGGTGTTCAGTAGACATGCTCAGAGAATGAATGCTTGCTAACAGAAATAGAAAGAGTGACAACAAACAGAGAGTTCTTCTTACCTACCTCTGGGTAGCAGTATCTGAGATAATTGTCCTGTTGGCAGTAGAGTAGAATCTATATCATAATTCCTCTGAGCAAATCTTGGGAGAATGGAAGTTGTGCCTGAGCTCGTTTAACTACAGTGACATGATCTTCCTTCACCATAGAAAGATTCCTGATTACAATGTCAGAATGGGGCACCTGCACTGTAGATCTCCACAGCTCAATGGAAGGGTCTTGGCTCCAGAGTGTTCAGTCTATATCTGGACATGGATAAGTTAAATAGGGAGCAGTAATTGACACTTAAGAAAGAAGCTGTTTAGTCTGTTCCAAACGGGAAAGAGATATTCACAATAATAGAGGCACTTCAAAATTTAGGAAGCTGTTGAAGAAAGATTTTCAGGGCTATTATTTTAGAAGTAAGTGCCTAAATTGCTCTTAAACTAGCATCAGGCACCTGAAGCCTATTTTTAACACTATGTAGTTATCCTATTTATTTTAAGATTTAAGTCTAATGCTAAAGGCCTGATTTGCCTGCCCCAGAGACGGACATTTGCCATTACCTTCAACAGAAGTAAAATTGGCTTTTATTTGTCTGCACACATAGTAAATCTGAGGTATCAACAAGCCCTTCCTGACACTACAGTATTTTTTAAAAAACTGTTTCATTTTTAACCAAGTTAATTAGTTTCCAAGTGAGTAGGATGCTTTTATACCCTCTTAATATTCTCTTTGCAGTGTGTTGGTTGCCTGGGGTTGAAGTGTTTTTGATTAACTATATGCGATAATGAAAACCATGAGAACGACCTTATGCAGAAGTTCTCTCTTTCTGATGTTACATATAAAAGAGCGGAAGTCTTAACAATATTTAACACACAGCTTTTTCTTTCCTCCTGCTCCTTCCCCAGCACCCTCCAAGCCAGGGCTCCAGCTAATTATGGAAGTGTTAGAAATGGTTTTATACCAAGATTTTAGTGTTTTGTAAAGTGTGTCCAAGCAGAGAATGTGACTGTTTTTTCTGGTAAGAAGGGACAGCACAGTCTGATAAGAGACAAAGCAACTGCAGTGAGAGCTGCTTTGTTTACTGTGCTGTCCTACAGGGTGAGCATGTTTAACAGCCAAGCATGTGTATGCTTAGGGTTTGTTAATGAAACAAATGGGATGCCCTGCTTTGCTTGAACATTTAATATTTTTTTCAGCTAGCTGTTGTTGGATCTTTCCTACTTCCTGAAGCCTATGAAATGGATTATAACTAGCCTGTTGGGACTAAGTAAAATGACCAAATGCTAGTGATTGAGCAAACAGGACTGACTGTCTGCCCTGGATTCTGTGTCATAGGCCTAATATTTTTGTATTAATTCCATTGCAAAACCACTTTTGGATATGGATGATTCTCATGTTGAAACATGCATTGCAGGGTGTAGTCCCCAGTAGAGATAAGACCTGATTCGTCTCCCAGAGAAAGGGGCAGGAGCTGGGTAATTTATTTAGGGAAGGACTGAAATCCTTGAAAGAAGGACACAGCTTTAATAGGCAGGCATGTTTTGCTGTTTCACATGGATTTAAGATTGTGTTAAATAGGTGAATTACAGCCTTTGCAAATATTTTAAGGCTAATAAGTTTGTTTGTATCAGACTGAAAATCTCAGCCTCTCTCTGTGTCACTAGTGGGAGAAATTCCTGCAGACTGTTGGGAGTCCTGTAGACTTCCAGCCTGCTCTGTATGAGTTCTGAACTCTTGACAGAAATTATTCAAACTTACTTTGGCCGTTCAGGGTATGGTGAAAATTCACTACAATAACACAGAAAGGTTTAAAGAATTAGATGTCTAAAAATAACTGTGGCTCTACTGTTGAAATACATTACGGAGAGTATTAAACTTGCTGGATAGTCTTATACATTGTGTCAAGAGGACACCCCCAATGTGGTTTTCTACCCCCGGGGAATTTTGCTGTAGACTGTCACTGGAGCAGAAACTGGAACCCAAGTATTACTATTTGGTATAACTTACAGAAAAAGATTTGGGCATATGTTGTACATCCTTGTCATTTAGGTTTTTTCAGAGCAGAGTTATGTCCAAAATGGAACAGGGATATCAAGTGCAACTAAAGGAAGTTTAGATCAAAACAAGACCTATTGTAGATGGCAGATTTAAGCATTGCAAACTAAAGCTGAATGTAGCCTCAGATTAAACAATTTTGAAGTAAAATAATTCCACAGCTATTGAAACTGGCCTGTTTAGTCCTGCCAGGACCATGCTATTAAGGCTTTGTAAAATGTTGCTGTATCAGGCTAAGAACTTCTATTAGCTTGTTGGCTTCTTACAGTTAGGGAACACGTTTGTTAATATATATTTGTCAATTCATTTGACATCATTTGTCAAATGGGTAAACTCTTAAGTGCGGGACTGTATGTAATCACCCTTCCCCTAGAGAAAAATCAAGAAGGTTCAGCAATAAAAGCTGAAACAGCCATTGTCAATGCCAACAGAAGGANCTGTTCCTTTATAATTGTTCTACTAAAAAGGTGCTAAATTGCAGGGATCAAACTAACTCTTCATACATTCAGATTAGTGTTTCTCTGAAGTAATACCACTGAAATGTTCAAAGTAAGAGCAGTGGCTTTTGAAAGGTGTTTGGGATAACTGTAATATTAGTTTTTACCACAGCAGTATCCTGATGGCAAACAGACATCACAGCATGTCACCTTTTGGCAGATAGCTACTGGACTATAATTTGCAACCCTACTGGCTCTGTTTGAGATTCCAGAGTATGAATCTGTGTAGAATTTGTCTGACTGTGTCCAAAGATATTTGCTATAAGAGTTACTGGGAAATTCAGCAATAATTCTTACTATTGGGAAGAAAAGTAAGAGATCATGCCAAATGTGACTCAAAGCCAATTTCCAATTTATATTTAAATATTACTAGCCTGATACAGCTTAAAATCTTTTATTGCTTTAAAAATCAAAAGCAACACTTTGTCAGATGTGAGAAGCATGAGTCAGCTTTCTACTGACTAATTACAAATGGCACAAACTGTATTTTAAGAACATTTGTGACTAATTTAATGTTACTTATTTGTTTAATTAGATGACCTTTAAATCCAAGTCCAAATTATTTTATAAATATTTAGCTTTCCAATAAAGCTATATCCAGATATCAGTCTTTTGATAGGAACCATCTGCAACATTTGAACTTTCTGCTTGTAAAAAATTTTGTTTATTCTTTTGCTTTCATTCTGAAAGCAATGCTTTTTTTACCAGTGCTAACAATGTGACACCTAAATGAGATCCCTACTTTATGGCATGATATAGGCATACAACTGAGATGATTAAAGTCAAGGCCAAGCATGGATAGCAACTTTGAATTAGTTGCTAAAACTAATAACTAATAATTGCTATCTGTAGGTCATGCACATTTTGGAAGTGCAAGAAATGTAGAAGGGAGACAAAAATCACACATGCAATATACTGATTTAGAGATAATGGTTCCTCCTGAACTCAAGTTTGAGATGGTAGAATGTCTGTATAACATGAAAGTTATTTTGAATTAGATAACTATTACTTTTTACAAGGATAGCAAAGCAACCCATGACTAGAAAGGTTCTAGTGATAATAGGTTTTCATCTGTCTATAAGCAAAGAAGCATTTTGCTGGAAGCTACTGGTCTAAAGCAGTAACAAATAAGTTTTTCAGTATCTTATGAATTTAGTCTATCTTTTGTGCCTTTTATTGATATTCCCTTTAACTATAGCAATACCATCTGAATTTAAAAGATAAGTTACTAGGTGAACTATTTCTTACTGTTTCACTTGTTCAAGTTAGATTTAATAAACCAAAACATCCCAATATATTACATGAGATGAAAGGTATATATTTTCTGGCAACAGTAAATACAGATTGTAAGGACTTTTGTGTTTTCTCTATTGGGGTTTGTATATGTTGCTGTTAAATTTTAGTATAAACATCTGCAGATTTTTCTTGATGGTGGTGATGTCAGGTGTACAGATTAGGACTTGATCCTGCTAAACTCTGCTCAAAGAAATACCATCAGTTAAAGGTGCTTACCCACAAGCCATTATTTTCAGAATAGGACCATCTCTGTTTTTTGAATAGAAAATGTATATTGTTTAGTCTGAACAGTTTGTGGCATGCAGTCTATTCGTATATAACTCATAAATGATATTTGACATTAAGCAAACTGTTGCCCTTAATGTAACTGCTCACATTAGAAATGGAAGAATTTATTGTAAAGACAGAGGTATAAAAGAGGCATTTGCACTTTCTGCATCAGATACTTTTGTTTTATTTTTCAGTTGTGATGCTGATATTTTGCAAAAATACCAAGGCATGTCATTAAACGTTGTGGTAAGATCTGTGTTCATTCATTAAAAACTCATTTTTAGTGTAATGCATAATGTACACATAGAAATCACTTTCATGAATGTGTTTTGATCTTAATGCACCCTCAGGGTTTTTTGTGGTTTGTATTTCCCATATCTTGACTTTATCAAAGCAACCCCTGTGTCAGCCTCCTTATGCATATGTTTATCTTCTAGGGGTTTAGCTATTTGTAAATAGCTTCTGATTCTCTGGTCTTAATGAGCATTATCTGTTTAAAAAGTTGGTGAGTCTGGAGCACCTTTGCAGCATCTCTCTAAGCTTTATCTGCTCGGTGGAGGTTTATAAATTGTTATTAATGCAAAAATAGGAGACTAGTTTCTCATGTTTCTTGCTCATCCTGAGTATTTGAGCTAGCAGAGGGAGCATTATAAGCGGATGAAAAGCTTCAGCATACTCACCCTGCAGGACAGAAGATATGGAAGATCACAGCTGTCTCTACCTCTTGGTCTGGATTTTTTTAATGTCATCAAGCAGCGAATCTTCTCTAAGTGTAGGCTGAACTTTTCCTGCTGTTAACAGGCCTCGGAACGAACTGAAGTTCACCCAACTTTCTGCAACAAAGTAAACTCAGCATTAGTCAGAAGTTTTCTCTAGAGCCGAAGACAACAACACATGGGATAGTGTTAGCACAACAGCCCCGTGGAGCTGTTTGATGTCTGCAAATTGACTGGAGTGTGAATGTGTATCTCTTGGGGGCTGCCCCTCCTCCTGCCCATAACCTACCCCTCTAAAAGGGAGGACTTGCACAGGCTGCAGCGCTATGGAGGGGAGACATGACTAATTCTTTTGCTGTCTAAGCCACAGCAAACTCTGCTTTTGCTACCTGTCCCGTTCGTTATCTTTCATGTGAGATGGACAGGTTGGACACCAGGGAAGAACGATGCAGAATGCCCTTATGCAGGATAGAAGATACAAGTAAACAGACAATGTAGAAAGGGAGCGTGGAGGAGGTGTGGGAAAAGACAAAGCAAAAATCACTCTGACATGGACCCTTCCCCCCTCCCCTCAGGTTTGAACTATTTCTTTGTTTCATTTGGTGCTTAATAAAGAGGGAGCTCATTTTTATGAAATGTGTTCATGATGAATCTGATATCTTTCTATTGTAGTGCATTATACTTTTTTATAAAGACAGTGGGAGCCTGTGAATACAGTTTAAACAGATATCCTATTATAATAAGTCAAACCTGAAATGCTTGGGAAAATATAGCTTTAGTATCTACAGATTTCCATGGACTTCCATGTCATGAAAACTGGAATCCTCTACTATTAGAGGAATTTTTCAGCAACACACAGTATTTAAGAACATCATTGTTAGTAAATCCAACCACATTGCATGCCTAATGCCAAGTGTTTTCAAAATGCCATCCAATTGCCAGTAAGAATGGATGGCAAGAGTTAAATGTAACATGTCAGATTTCAGCTGACAAATTGAGCTAAATACAGGAGATTAGTAACCCCAAGGGTATTCTGGGCTGACACAGGGATTGCAAGTGACTACAGGTGGAAGTGCCGTGTGAAAGTGACACTACATTAAGAAACAGCAACACCAAGACACTAAAAGAAATTTTGGAAGATCACATGATAAGGGATTGGATTTTTTTTTCCCCCGCATTGCTACTTTACACGTTTTGGAAAGCTGATCTGCTTGTTATCTGTGAAACGGGGGAAGGTTATTAAGAGACACTTGGATACCACAGCTTAGTTATGTCAAGACATGTAATTTCTTCTAGATGAAACTGAGGCACACAGATAAAAAATGTAAAAGCGTGTTAATGGTACACTTGGGCTGTAGTTCCTGGCTTTGAGTTCTCTAAAGAAATAGGCATCCTGTCTCAGTGACTTCTTGTTCATGCATGCTTGTACTGCAGTGGTGCCTGCAAAGAACAGGGAAGGTGTGAAGGCTACACTGCAAAGAAAGAATCATCCATATATTTTTACGGCAATCAGCCTATTAGGGAGTAGGACGACATGGGTCTCAATTACCTATGGCACAGGGCAAAGATTTAAATTTTTTATCATTAAACAATTCTTCATATAGATCTGGAGCCTTTCTAAAGGATTCTCTATTGAATGTTTTCAAAGGTTTCATTAACTTTAATGTAACCGTACTTTGAAAGCAAAAGTACCTTTAAAATATACATGAAGACCTATATTCTCTCTAACAGCAGCAGTACAAGTTTAATGTATGAACTGAATCAAAACTGAAAGGTTGAGATTACTTTGGGACTAAGGTAGCTCATGCTCTGGATTTGCTGAAAAATGGGTTAATGCTACACTTTTGTCAAACAGTTTGGTGGTATTTAGTGATGAAGAGCTATCTTATTTGAAAAAGACTCTATTCACGAAATAGTGCCACCTAGCACCATATTAGGACATCAGTTTATGGCTGGAAGAAAGAATGTGACCTATTCACTAGCCCTACTTGCCACAGAATCCAGGGTTGGAAGTCTTCCACCCTAGAGTTGGCTAGACTTAGCTCTAACATCCTTGTAAAATGCCAGAGTCAATCTAAGATGGGGATAGTTTGTGAGTGTCTTTTAATTTCTCCCAGAAAAACTCTCTATTTTAAGTCTGATTTTGCAAAAAGGTGGTCAAGGGGAAAAAAAGAAGTCTGGAATTTGTAATGCAAAAGCTTTTTCAAGGTTTCAGTGGTGGGTTTTGTGGGATGTAGTATTTTGGTACAGACTGTTTTTTGAGACAAAATTTCTCTAAGAAAATTAAACAGGGTTTGGAAGTCTGAGTTAAATTCTGATTTGATATCCCTGAAATCAACCTCAGATACTTCAGTACTTTAGTTTTATTTAGTTAATTTATGATGTTGTTGACTTTTAAGTGCTCTTGGCCTGTTCTGGATCATGAACTTGGAAGTCTTTTAGCCACTAAGTAAAATTTTTCTCCTGGAACTGAAAGCTACTTTCCTAGAGGGGGGCTTACTGGAATTGAANGATAGGAAAAAAAGGTTGCAAAACACAATTTAAAAAGAACTATCTTGCACATTATTTTAAAAGTCTAGGATTTGAGAAATCAATTTTATTTTTCTTTTAATTATGCGGTGTGGGGGGGTGTTGTGTTTATTTCCTGATATCTGTTGGAGTGAAAGGGCAAGAAATAGTATATCTGTCACCTATCAGAAGATAAATTTAAAATGTTTCATCAGCAATAGTTAAGAAGTTCTTGTGAAGAATCTAATTCTGATGTCATTGCAGCTGGATGAAATTTATGTAGCTATAACAACATGACATGCTGTTGATCGAGTAGGAACTTTGGAAGATGTGTAAATGAACAGTGAGATTTGAACCTTTGTCTTCTAGAATATCTTGGAAAACACTGAACAGCATGTACTTCTAATTAGAAATAAAATCCCAAATGTAAAGCCTGAAGAGCAGTAAGTGTGTCGAAACCAGGTTTATATATTTTGGTTTTGCTTGCTTTCAGAGAAGTTCATAATAAATTCTCAGCCTTCCTTTGTGTTTTTCGCAGTCACTCCTTACCTGTCTATCTAGATGACCCAAATGTTGCTTCTGCCACCATGACAGTGGTGTTGCCTGCTTTGGGTTTACTTCAGTTTGCTGGCTTGCTTTGTAGATTTGGTTTGCAGAGTTGGGATGGTGTTGGATCCGTAGAGCTGCAAAATGAACACTGCTATAATATCTCATTTGAATAGATCAGAGAATGCTGGAAGGAAGAATTAAACTGGTGATAAAAACTTCTAAGAAAGTGAAGGAGAAGCTTGTCAGAAACAAATTATCTTTCTAATTTTCAATGTGAGAAGAGAACAAGTACTACTGCAGATTGTTTCTTCAGCTATGCTGTGGCCCTGGGGTGTTATCCTTGTGATTTCTTTCAGGAAAGTTTGTTTGGTGACAGTACAGTTTGAAGGAGTATAAATGAGATGAACAAAGAGCAGAACAGTATTTTTTCTTATGAAACACCATCAAAATCAGAAGGCTGGTTTCTCCTGTACTGAATATTCAACTTGTTAGACACCAGTCTCTCACACACCCAAACTGAACATTCAAAATGAGATTTTCTTCCACAGACTATGGTTTTTGTGTCGTTTTTTACCCCTTTTTCTATGGAAAGTTTTCTCCTTTTTCTTGTTATGCTCAAGAAAAAGGTAAATAGGAAAAGCAGCAGTAAGGGGATATTTGGTGCTAAATTGATTCAATAGCCTCACAAAGAGACGAGAGGACAGAGATTTAAATCAGAATTTATGATTACAGTCTTATTATTTAATTGTTGAATCTGATGATTTGGGCAGACTTTTTGAGGGCTATTTTTTTTCCCAATTGTTATCTGCTGTGTGCGTATTGTAGTAAATAAAGGTGTTGCCACTGACTTGAAGGAAAAACTAAAGGCTTGGACTTATACTCTGAATAAATTCTTTGGAGGTATAGGGTGACTATAGCTCTGAAGGAAGCTAATAAATTTTCCTTATGCTTACTAATTCTGGAAGCCAAACTCTAAATATGAAAATATGAATGTCTAGCAAGTACATATATTATAAATATTGGTCCCATTTATCACTGCCTTCTATACATTTACCTTTGGAAAGACTCTTGACATCTTTGAAAGTAAAACATTATGCAGGCCAGGTGTTAATAGTCACTCTAAGACAAATTCAGCTTGTAGTTCTATCAGCAGAAACACAGTTACAGAGTTGCCTTTCAGTAGGCCCTGGGGAGGAACAATGCACATCCTCTGAGACTTCAAAATGATTCAAATTGATGTTGCTGTTCTTGAAACATTAAAGTGAATGATGAAAATGAGGAAATGAGTGCTGGCCAGAGGTTAGAAACAGGCAAACAGTGTGCAGCCATGTCCAGGCAGCTATCCTGCTTTTCCTCCTTTGCTCATGACCTGCAACGCCCTAAACACTCTAGTCCTGGATCTTTGTGGAGAAGCAGTTACAAGCTGTGCCAAACAGTGTGATGCTTTTGTGCTCTGAATACATGTCCTCCAGGGTCTAGGATGAAACCACCGCATTCATTTGCACTTGAGTAAAAACTACATTGTTTTTGCAGTTATTTGGCATCATGTTCAAAAAATATAAGGTCAAATTCAGCTCTAGTGTTGCAACTCAAATGATTTAAATGGCATTTTGCCCACCTACATCAGAGCTGGATTTGGCCCATCATCTGGATCTACTTAGTGAATACTGTGCTAAATGTTCAATGCCTTGCACAGGGTTTTAGTTATGTGCTTACCATTGAATTAAATGGGAATTGTATTCTTAGGATCTTATCCAAATTATGAGACCGTAGGACTGTGAAGGGAACTGTATTTTTTGTTAAAGTTTGTGCAGCACCAAGCACACTAGAACTTAAATTACTTCTTAAAATTAATGTATTTTAAAATTTTGCCTAGATTTATTAGCTGGTGGATATCTGCAAAGTTTTGATGGTCAAGGCAGCAGCACAGTAAGTCAAAAGTCTTTGGGAATAGATTCATTACTTGTCACCATGTGTTGAGACAAAAGTGATCAAGTAGTTTTGGTCATATTTGTTTTTCATAGAAAATTATGTTTTCAAATACAGTGTATTTTTGAAGCACATTTCATTTTTCTAGGAAAAAAGCTTTACTTTCTAAAAGTCTCTTTCAATTTGGAAATATTTTCACTTTTGATAGTCAAAATGTCTTCCTTTGATAGAGCACAGTCTTACTGTCACCTAAACCAAGTGCTTGACATGTTCCTCCAAGACCTTTATAAAAACAAGACACTGATGACGTTTTGGAACAAGATTCTGCGCCCCCCTCCCTCCCCTCCATTTCTAAGAATCTGATTTCTCTAAACATAAAAGCTTTCTAGAAAAGAAATTAGCAAAAATTTTAGTTTTAGAGAAAGGAATGTAAATGTCTTATTGTTCTTCCACTCTTGGTTGATATTGTTTCAGATTTCATTAAACCAAATAAAAGCAATGAAGTGAAATTGCCTAGTTGAGGCACTTAGCTTTAGATTTATCTAGTGGTTGCTTTCATGTAGTTTCAATTTGTCTCTTGTCTAGTTCTAAATTCATCAATAGCATCCAAATATCTTATAATTTAGGATAGTGTTTAATGACCTAGCCTTTTATAAGCTCTAAGTATATATGAAAATATTTGTACTGAGTCTTGCTGTGCCCTGGCTGGCAGCTCAGTCACTTACAGGATGTGTGAAGAATAAAAGAAAACATGGGGTGGAGAAGGAAGGACATGGTCAACATGTCAGGGGTGAATTTTGTAGCATTTATACATACAGAATACTGTTTAACTATGGCAAAACAATCCTCTAAAGTCAGTGGGACAATATATTGAAAAGGCCATCCCTCAATGAGATTGATCAAACCAAATGAAGTAAAAATGCAAGCCTATAAAACCAGTGCTGGATTGTGGCACTGAATGCACTGACATGAAATTAAAATATTTGCTCTGTAGAGGAGAGCTGTTCTCTTGAGGGATGTATGCTTTAAAATACTGAAGCTGACCAGGAATTAGTGAGAAACCAGACAAAGGATCCTGGGTTCCTTGCAGCTTATTTTGTGAAGTTAATCACAGAACAAGAGCTGTGAAGCCGATGTGAGTCAAAGATCTAGAGGGTGCTTTGGAAGCTGAAAAAGCAGGAAGCAGCAATTGTAACTAATTGAAAACCTGAGAGATTTGGTCTGGTTCATCACTGGGGCAAGCCACAGCATGTTATTGACAGAAATTCAACCTGTAGGTTTTTATGGTATATCACCTAAAGGTAAAATAAACTAAGTAATGAGCTGATTACACAGCCTTTAGGTAATAATTTTTTAAAAGTATGACTGAAACTGGAGGAGGAGGACATGTGTTGACTCTGATCCCACAGGTACTTCAAGACACTTCATAGCTTTCTTCTGAGTGGACCATGTAAAACATTGGGGAAAAAATTACATAAAATACATTGTTCTGACTATAATTAGAATGAGGGAAAACTCACTGTGGAAAGCTCTTTGGATTCTCCAGTGAGTAGTAAGTGATATAACCCAAGTATAATTGTGTGACTTTTGACAGAGGAATAGCAAAAGAGATTTAAATTGGTGAAGAAAGGATTTTTATGAACTAGATTGTATTTAAATTTCCAAACTGATCCTAGTCACTTACAGCTTCTGTATGGGAAATTACTTTTATGCAATGCTGAAAGTTGCTGTGGGATTTGCACTTGAATAAATTGAGCTTGATTGGTACGGAGTTTGAAGGCTGCAAATTAAATGCTTAAAGTCTTGGTGAAGACTATAAATGCTAGAACATAGAAATAATTTTTTTTTTTTTTNATCCATTAATTCAACAGAGCTTACTTTGTACTTTTCCTTTCTTATGCCTTAATGAAGAAAACACTGATAATTATCAGAGTCCTCTCTAGATAACTGTTGTTGCAGTGTTGTTGTATCTCTGCCTTCAGCACAGTATTCCTGAATATAATGCAGTTCTGAACAGCAAGTAAAGATAGTAGAAACCCAAAAGAAATTAAAATAATTACGTACGCAACCAGGGAGCAGAAATTGCTTGGCTCTTGATTAGAAAAAGTAGCCAGAAAAAGAACTCCAAACTTAGACCCTTTTGGACAGAGCCTAGCCCAGTAATTAAGAAACTAAACACTTTATCCTTGTTGATTCCAAAGGAAAGAGCTCATTTCTTTGTTGTGGACCTGGTGCAGAAATTAAAGAAACATCCCAGGGGGATGAAGAGGGAATTTGGAACTATCCCAGCAACTTTTTGCTTAATAGAGGACTGCTTGTGGAGGAGAAATTGCTCAGAACTTGAGAGATTTCCTTGCAGCTGATAGATCTGGCTAAAAACTGCTGATAATTTCAATCAAAGAACAAACAATGCTCTCTGGCAGAGATTTAACAGAAAACTAACAAAACCTAGTCAGGAGACACGCTATTTGGATTTCAGAAGTTTAGAAAAAGATAAAACTTCTGTAGATAATTTTCTTTAAATTAAAGGGAAGGGTGGTAGAAAATGGGCTGTAATCAGAAGTCTTGGTATCAAAATCTACCGGTTTTTTACACCATTGTCTTTAATATTTTGTATTTTTTCTGTTTAAATTGGGTAGAAGGTTAAAATCTGCTTGTGCTAATGGGATGCTTTACTTGCCCTAATGAATAATTTAATTTCAATAAGCAAGAACTGTAATATGGAGCTGTAGCAGTATAGCAGGTGGTGGTTTCAGGTGTGGTTTTGTAAGTGTATCCATCATGAGGACTTATAAATGTAGTAGGAGATAACTTTTGACATTATATACTACTGCAACAGTATAATGTGCTAGCGTTGTCATCACTGATTTGCACTCTACAGCTTTTAAAATTGAACACCAATACTCTTTCGAGCAGTGGATTAATAGAGGTATATGCGTATGTTTTTCAGATATGTTAATTTAAAAAGTATGACTGGTTGTTTTATATTTGCTCCCCCAAAATGCATCTGCAAAGGTTTGAAGTCACAATGGTCAATACCAGGGAAAATTGGGAGTATAAAACCAGGAACTTTTACACTAAGTAAATGGTGGAATCATTCACATTAGAGCCCATAGCACTGCGTTTTCAGAAATCACTTTCAAGTTCTGAGTAAAATTTCTTCCTGAAAGTTTTAGATACTTAATTACCTATACAAGGACTTGCACTTACATAGTCTGTACTGACAAACTTAGAACAAAAGTGGAAATAAGACTGGAGGTTTTTTAGAACTCCTATCTTCCAGCAGTTTATCCACTTGACCAGCACAATATAGGACTGTTTTATTATTTGTTTAGAACAAATAGCCTTTTACCTATACCACTAAATTGGCCTTCCATTTTTTCTTTTACCAGGTGGCTTTTAATTTTTAAATCTGATTGTTTCAGTTTTATGGAAGCTGTGTGTGTGAAATGGAAGTCTAACACCTGTCTCCCTTTCTTGACATCTTTCTTCTGCAATCCCCTATAGCCAGAACACCACCACAAAGATCCTGCGGTCTCAGCATGCATTCCCATTCAGACACAGCTGCCTGGCCAATGCTATTGTATTCTTAAGCCTATATAGTGCACCTCGACTCCCCCCCTCCTCCAAGTAAGCCGCCTTGCCTTGGCCCTGATCCCATGTGCCGAACCTGAAGAGCAGGTTCCAGTGCTGGTTGTATTCTTGTAGCAAAAGCTACAAATCACACAGTCTGCCAAGACGTGACCTCCGAGGCACACAGCAGCGACATAGCAGGTGTCAGCTGGAACTGCTGGTGTAGAAATGCTTCAACTCAGGTAATCCATCACCATTGTTTGGGAAACTCTTCAAGCTCAGCAAACCAGCTTGGAAATGTCTGCTCCAAAATCTTTGCTTGTGGTAAGTTTTTAATAGTTACCAGCCCATATAGAATAATACCTTTCAGTTCTACTTAGTTTGGATGGTTCAGTGTGTGAAAGGCATATTAAAAACAAAAAAAAAGTTGTATAATTAGCAGACCCATTCATATCAGTACTGTACTATATGTGTTTAGCTGAATAAGTATTTAGGGGTTTTTTAAGATAATTCCAAAACCACTGTGATGTGTCATTAATAGTAGAAACTTGTAAGTGATTATTTTAGGTAAAAGAGTAGTTAAAGCATACATTATAATAAGTACTAGAGTAATTGCTTCATAACTTTTTTAAATTTGGTGTATATGGCTAATATTTATGCTAACACATAAGTTTTAAGCACAGTTCTCCTTTTTCAAAGTATCCGTTCTACCTATTGTTATATGTTATAATATATACACATAGTTATTTTCTTTTTTTCTGCCCTGAAATTAAATTAGCCTTTTGGCTTCCCATTGTGGCAAGAAAATAGGAAAAATCCTGTTCCTTCCCATGGAGAGTGGTTTCAGAGCCAGATATATCACTTGACATTTCTTGAAATTGCTTTCTATGTTCCAAAGCAACTTAATTTACAGCTTTCTATATTTACAGTATTTCATAAAAAGAAATTGTGTTTGGCTTTGTTGAATAAAAGCTGAACAGCTTGAAATGAGGTATCTTCAAAGTAATAAGAGTATTGTGCAAATACTTCAGAAAATCAAATAAAATAATCATAATCAAATGTTGCTCAACTGTGTTTGGATCCTACAAGATAAACTCTGATCAGACATTGCAAGTAAAATACTGCAAAAGCTGGGATGGGTTTATTGGTGTTCTCTCTTCTGGACCATAATTGCAGAGATTTGTATTCCAGCTAGAATCATTCCAAGAACTTTGTGAACAAATTTGAACAAGTCTGCTTTTGATGTTATTTAAACAAAATTTTAATAAGTATTTATTTACAATGAGGCCTTCATATCTTAGCTTTGGAAATGTTAAACAGCCTCGTTAGTATTCATGACTCTGAATGCTCAGTTTTGTGTTGCTACTTTGTATTGACAGACCTCTTCATGTAGTTTTGTTTTTCATGGTGCACTGCTTCATATTGCTAAGAATCTCTGTCTTTTGAGGAAAAAACAGGGGAAAGAGAAGACCAGTATGTCTTCTGAAAAATTATAGATATCAGAATATTTTGGTATCAGTATTTCTGCTGCAAACTCTATATAGTCAGAAAGACAAAGCTTACTTTTGATTCTTTTTTTTTTTTTTTTCTTTTGAATCTATGTGTTTGCTACTTCTGTATCCCTTTCTGACATGGGTATGTGGTCTTCAAAGACCATTTATTTCATCTTTACTTTGTCATTGGTGATGACTTTGTGTGTGTGGAGGACATGTCAGTGTTTTTCTTCTTGCTGCTCTTTCCTGCTTAGGCCACCATGGAGTTTCTGAAGTGAACAAGGTATGCCATTTTTGTCAGCATCCTTGACTAGACCAAGGAAGAATACAATTCCATGTCTCCTCTCTGTTGCATTAGATGCTCTTGTTAAAGAAGGGGTTTAAAGTATGAATGTACTGTGGAGAGCAGAGAGAGACCTGCAGCCAAGGAGCAAGCTCTGTATGGGTAGTCTTGGCCCTTCCACTAATGCTTCAGCATCTGTAGAACCAAGAGATGAGTTTTGATGTCTGCTCAAGAGCATAGACACTGGCAATTATACTTCCCCAGAGTGTCTCAGTGCTTCTTTCTCTTAGGAGAGCAGGTCAGGTTTATATTAGTGAATATAACGGCAGGTTATTTTGATATGTCTTCTTTAGTCTTCTAAGTTTCAACATAAAGAGTGTTACTTTGTTTTAGAGGCATTCTATAATTCTGGTGTTAATTGGTATTTGTGTCTTGCAGAACTAAAATGACAAATTTTAATAAGTATTTAATTTCAATAGTTACTTTGACTCTTTGGTAAAGGATAAGGTAAGGGGGACAACTTCTTTTAAGTGATCTTGCTAAACTCAGAATTTCTACTAATTTTTAATCTCACAAATGATTCTATGTGGAACTAGCTGAAAAAGCCACAGAGTTATGCATGTGTCTATCTGTGTTATATAGAGGAAGGAAAAACTTGAAAAATGATAGTTTGAAGAAAATTTTCTACAAGCTGACACTAATTAGAATTTTGTATAATATAAAAAGCCCTTAAAGTTGTGGGAAAGGAACATAAAATATCCTTATTTACTAAATTTATTTTCTTTTTTTTTTTTTTTCAAATTCAATCATTTAAGATAAAAGGGTTCACTTCTGAATCTTCAAATGGCTTCCTCTCCACCAGGCCACAGTAGTCCTGTGTGAAGACCTCACATCTGTTGAAGTTTTGACACAGTTAAACTCACTGCAGCCCTGATCCTCTCCTGACTGTAATGGTACCTCTAAGGTAGCATTGTGTCATTTGTATTTCAGTCTTCACTTTACATGTATTACAGTGCAGAGCTGCAGAAAACTAGAAGGATTTTATGACAATGGTGATGTTGCCTTTGGGACTGGTCTTTGCACTCCTCTGCTTTGAAGGTGCTGCATCCTGCCGGATCAAGCCGCCTTAGTTTCCTAACCCTGCACTTCCACGTGGGATGACTGATGGTTCCATCCATTCAGTTTTCACCATTCTTGGCCCCTGCTACTGCAGATCAGTCAACTTAAGAAGAAGGCAGGTTAAGATGAGATTTCAAGTAATTGCTATTGGAAGGATATAATTCATGTCTGTCCTAAGAAGAAAGAGCATGGCATATGCAGATAGGAGATGTTTTTCTTCACTCTAAGCCCTGCATAAAAAAAATTACTCCTCCCTTGGTTCATTGGCTCCTGTGGGGCTCCTCATTTGATTTAGAAAAGTAGTTTTGCTCATATGGAATTTGAGTCCTAGTGATATCCTTCTAATTCAAAAATATTACAGTCCATCTGAGTGTATTTACAGTTCCAACTAATTCTTTGCAGGTTCTTTAAACTACGTTATGTAATGTGTGTTTTTACTTCTATTGCTCTTCCTTAAACTCTAATGTTCCTGTTATTGCTGTTCTGAAAATAAAACATCTATGTAACAAGACTATCGTATTTTACATTTTTGGGACAGTCTCAAAAGTAAAAAGCATGTCAAGGTGAATTGCATAATAGAATGAGGAATGCAGACCTTCCTCATTGTCCTCATGGGAAGACAACCATCATGATGCCTAATCTGAAGCCAACTGAAGAGATCCTGGAAAGGGAAAGAGAAGCCTTTCCCTTGGCTACAGATCCATTGTGTTCTATAGTTGAACTGTTTGAAAGCTGACTGCTTTCATCAGCCTCACTTCAAACTGCTTATTGAAACCTCAGGTCACATGTGGGAATGTAAAGTTTCTTTTAGTACACCACTAAAGTAACTTCAGGGAAAACACATTCTGATTTTGGAACAGTGTGTCCTGAAGAAAGAGATCTGAAATCGCTGGAGTTGTTTAGGGATTTGATTGAGTAAATCTGAGTTAGTACTCCAGGAACTGCATCAATAATGACATAGAGTCAAACTCCAGGAACCGACTGAATTTTACATAAGATTGTTGTGAATTGCCAAAATGAATCAGTGCAATGACCATCCAGTCTTCTATATTTGTCTTTTTTTATTGTCCATGTTATAGAAAAGAAAAATAAATTGGGTTTTTGTTTTGTTTTTAGGGGTCAGTGCTGAAGGTACAATGGAAAAAGAAAATGAAAAAGAACAGAATAAGCCAACATCTTCCAGGCATACAGTCTTTATCCATGGTCAGGACAACTTAATGATTTCCTAGTTAATTTTTTGGCCACTGCCAGAAAATAGAATCAGGTTTTGATATTTTAAGAAATACACAACTTCTACTAAAGCCATTGCAATAGTCAGAGAACACAAAAACGTCTGTCTTTTGTTGACAAAATGATCATTAGATCATATTACAGATTTTTTTTTATTTCCTGTAATCTGTCCAGTTTCAACTAAGATAGAGCTACCTCAACACAGACTTTATTAAAAACCTCATGGTGAGTATTTTGTGTAGATTGTCCCTTTATTTATCTACAGGATGAGTGTTACAGACTCTGACCACAAAAACGTGGCTCTCCACATCCAGTTGCTGCAGTCTGCAGTTTGGGGTTTCAAGGTCATCTCTTTGGGGTTTTTTTGGTTGTTATTTTTCCTTACTTCTTTTGACTTAGAGACTATAGCTGAACACAATACAGTTTATTAAATACTCTATCTTAACTACGTGCAGAACAAAAACTACTTTGTGGATAAGGAAATGGATGGATGGTCGCATTCAAAGAATTGTGGTCAACAGCTTGATGTTCAAGTGGAGACTGGTGAAAAGCAGCATTTTTCAGGGATCAGTACTAAACCCAGTGCTGTTTAACATCTTTGTCAGCGACATGGACAATGAGATCAAGTGCACACTTAGCAAGTTTGTTGAGCACCCCAAGCTGTGTGATGTGACCAATACCCTGGAGGGAAGGGATTCTGTCCAGAAGTATCTTGACAGGCTTGAGAGGTGGGCCTATGCAGACCTCATGAAGTTCCACAAAGCCAAGTGTAAGGTCCTACATCTCGATCAGGGCAATCCCAAACACAGATACAGCCTGGGTGGAAAATTAATTGAGAATAGTTCTAAGGAGAAGGACTTGCAGATGCTGCTGGATGAGAAGCTGCTGGATGAGAAGCTCAACGTGAGCTGGCCATGTGCACTCACAGCCCAGAAAGACAAACACATCCTGGGCTGCATCCAATGTAGCATGACCAGCAGGTTGAGGAAGGGGATTCTGCCCCTATACTCCACTCTTATAAGACCCATCTTAGAGTGCTGTGTCCAGCTCTTGGACCCTCAATAAAAGAATGACATGAACCTGCTTGTGTGACTCCAGAGGAGGACCATGAAGATCACCAGAGGACTGGAGCACCTCTCCTATGAAAAGACAGGCTGAAAGAGTTGAGGTTGTTCAGCCTGGAAAAAAGAAGGCTCGGGGGAGTCCTTAGAGCAGCCTGCCAGTACTTAAAGGGGGCTACAAGAGAGCTGGAGAGAGACTGTTTACAAGGGCATGCAGTGTTAGGATAACAAGGAATGGCTTCTGAAAGATACTAGGTTTAGATGAGATACTTGGAAGAAATACTTTACTGTGAGGCTGTTAAGGTGTTGGAACAGGTTGCTCAGAGAAGCNCCTGGGTGGAAAATTAATTGAGAATAGTTCTAAGGAGAAGGACTTGCAGATGCTGCTGGATGAGAAGCTGCTGGATGAGAAGCTCAACGTGAGCTGGCCATGTGCACTCACAGCCCAGAAAGACAAACACATCCTGGGCTGCATCCAATGTAGCATGACCAGCAGGTTGAGGAAGGGGATTCTGCCCCTATACTCCACTCTTATAAGACCCATCTTAGAGTGCTGTGTCCAGCTCTTGGACCCTCAATAAAAGAATGACATGAACCTGCTGGTGTGACTCCAGAGGAGGACCATGAAGATCACCAGAGGACTGGAGCACCTCTCCTATGAAAAGACAGGCTGAAAGAGTTGAGGTTGTTCAGCCTGGAAAAAAGAAGGCTCGGGGGAGTCCTTAGAGCAGCCTGCCAGTACTTAAAGGGGGCTACAAGAGAGCTGGAGAGAGACTGTTTACAAGGGCATGCAGTGTTAGGATAACAAGGAATGGCTTCTGAAAGATACTAGGTTTAGATGAGATACTTGGAAGAAATACTTTACTGTGAGGCTGTTAAGGTGTTGGAACAGGTTGCTCAGAGAAGCTGTGGATGCCCTATCCCTGAAACTGTTTTAAGGCCAGGTTGGATGGGGCTTTGAATAACCTGATCTAATGGAAAGTGTCCCTGCCCATGGCAGCTTCTTTGGAAGCAGATGATCTTTAGAGGTCCCTTTCAAGCCAAACTATTCTATGATTTTATGATTCTGTGATTCTGTGACTGAGTCTTTGGAAGTGTGAAGGTATCTGTTACCAAAATGCAGCTGCTCAGGCTTCACTGGGTTGCTATTCACAATGTCAATCAATTCCAGAGTGCTTTGTAATCATTATACAGTACCTGTGAGCTCATCCTACAAAAATCAGTTGTCTCTGCTAGGGCTTTTGAAAGTCCTCTTTCACTCCCTTCCCTACTATCTACCATTTTGTAGTGATAGGCCCAGAGAAGTATCCATAAGAATCTAGTGCTGAAGAATTAAATTCAAGATCTCTTTGAATTCTGTATTACCAGGCCTGCCAGAAAAACTGATCAGAAAAACTGTTTTTCAAAAATTTCAGTTTTTAAAAATTGGTCTTATAGTTCACCCTTTCTTTCTTGCAGCTTGTTTTTTCATCTGAACATACTATTTTCTGGTTGTGTATAGGGATGAAAAAGTAAAGGTATGACCATAGCATACACTTGACTCTCTGGTTTAACTATAATAATTTGAATTTTACTAATTCTAGCTGGACCCAGTAAGAACAAAGCCATGTGCATATAGAAAGAGTTGAAGTATAGACTGTCAAGGAAAATTGAGTACACGCTCTGGTTAGCATGTGCTGAACTATATACCATTGTTTCTGCTGCCTGAATATACATAAAAGTTAAATCCCAAAGTCTCTTAAAATTCTGGAGCCCATTTCACTTTATCAGTATGAACTTTTGGATAGCCCTTTTTATTGCTTAAAGGAAAAAAATTAATTGACTTAAAGCTGATTAAAATGTATAGCAGTTCTTTTTTTATAAGCAAATAGATACTGTAACACTGCAGTGGACGACTCCTGCTTTCCTGCTTCAGTTAAAAGACTTATCATCACATTCAGCAGTGCTTTATCTTAATAAAGGTTAATCAAGTTTTTCTGGACGTACTGCCAAGTAG
>VXBX01005609.1:150731-177157 GCA_013400415.1 Scytalopus superciliaris
ATAACAATAGTCCAGGTGATCCTAACACACTTGCAAAAAAAAAAAAAAAAAGGGTTGTTGGTATCTGTAAGGTCCACAGGACCTGTGATAATTTTGTTTCTACTCTTCATTTAAAAAAAAAAAAAATTATAAAAATCACATATCACTCAGCTCTCCTTAATGCTAGCTAACATCACTATTAAATATTTGCTGTCTGCAATGGATGAAGTTATTTGCTAAGGAGGACCATTTATAAGATGCATGCCCACATGATGAAATAAACCACAGATTATCAAAGGCTTTAAGGATTTTAGAAGACTCTGGATGAGACTGTTAAGGGAGAAGGCATCAAACTGAGAACAAAACTTAAATCCTGCAAGGCAGTGTTGTCACATCTCCAGTGTGCTGTTACACAGCCACATTAAGAAACTCTCACTTCTACTTAAGTTGCCTCAAAGACCTTAGAAATTCTCTGATGGCAGGAGGTACCAGACACTGAAGTCTTCATAAGAACAAATGCATCAGGAATTTTTCTAAGGTACATTTGAAGTGGTTGGCCATGAAATCTAGAAGTGTGGAGGCAGACTATACCATAACATATTTAAGTGTCATAGACACTCCTGTGGGAGTCAGCTTAGGGGTTATTAAAATTTTCTAGAGATAATCCTAAAACTGTGAAAAGTCCACTGATTTATGAGCTTTTGATGTTCCTAACAACAACAAAAAATGGTGGACAATGATTTACAGGGGTGTAAGTACATTTGAAATGTACTAATTTCAACAATGAATGTCCAGAAAGTGGAAGAAGAGAGAGCCTTTTTAAAGAGTGAACCACACTAAATCGTCTGATGATCGTGTGGTTAAAACATTTCTTAGATTTCATAATCATAGGAGACCTCATCATCAGAGTTAATGTAGAGAGGAATTTGTTTGCTGCCATCATGGATATTAAGCAGAACAAAACAGTCTCTAAGCAGTAGCTAGTTCAACTTCTTAAAGTTCAAGTTTTCCAGTTCCCATTTTGAATACCTTCAGAAGCAGCAACAAATCTAATCTCACCTCTGAATTGCCTTCCTAAAAAAATTTCTCATAACGGGCACCATAGAATTCAAGTGGGAGACAAGAGATAGGGACTTGTTGGCATATGCTGAAGAGATATTTGGTGGAAGTAACATAATATTACAGACTTGTTACAGCAGCTATTTTTCTTTACTGTCCTTACACCTGCTTTATCGAAGACTAACTACTTGTTTTTGGAAGACAGTTCAGATCTTGGCTTATTCTTTGAATTAAAGCAGGAGCTCTTGCTAATTCAGCAAGTCTGAGGTCCAAGTTCAAGAAAAAGCTGGAGGCTTAAAACCATTTTGCTATATTTAACTGAGAGAATGAGGATGAGCTTAGAGGCTAAAAGTGTATATATATATATATATATATGTNTTTTCCATTTAAATTGCAAAGGCAATACTGGAAACTGATAACTATGCCAGTATTGTTATCCAGTGTTACAAATTTGCCTGAATATTCTGTAATGTATACCTCTAATTCCTGCTGGGGTTTCTTGGCACTGGAGAGCTCCAAAGAGCTAATGAGAATCAAAACACTAGAATTCCACTGTATTCTTAACAGACAGCAAAAGATTGTGAATTAGATAAAATGAAAAAGTGAGGCTTGACTACACTATCTTAGAGTTGACAATCATATATGTAAAGATTTTCCCCAGAGTTTTGTTGTTTTGATTTTTTTGTTTGTTTTGTTTTGTTTTTATTATTATTAGTAGGAGTAGTAGTAGTGCTATTGTTGTTGTTGTTTCGTTGTTTTGGTTTGGTGTTTTTATACTGGCTTACATTGTATCTTCTCTGATCATGGTGTATGTGTCTTTCTGCCATACTATAGGTCTTTACATTCCAGTTCCTGAAAATATAGATAAGTTATAAATTAGGCACAGATCAATCAAAGCACAGAGCCAGAATGTATGCTGGTTGTGGAAAGACAGAGCTCTTTGGCATAAATCCAAACAAGTTGGCAAGTTAATTGGGCAATATATTTAGAATGCACCTGAAGTACTGGGTGATTTTATATTGCAAGCACACTTAGTGACTCACAGCTGCATGATCATTGATCTGGAAGTAGAAGCCTTCAACTTGAATTTCATTGAATCATTCAACAGCAATCAAAACTGTGCCTTCAAATGCCCATTGTGATTTAAAGATTAAATATTTGTAGATTTACAAGTGAGTTTTATAATTCTTCTCATCTAACCCAAAGTATACACAAAAATTTCCCAACTTTATAAGTACAACATAAGCATCAAAATATGAACACAACTACATAGACATTGTCAAGTGACATTGGAAAGCATTCAGAACTAGATTTTCTTAACACTTAGCAGCACTTATTGTTAAAAATATTTGTCACTCAACAAATTCCACTAAGTGTCCCCAAAACGGGAACTAAATTCATTCCAAAGCCACTTAATGACTGTGAAGAAGGAAATAAGGTTCTGGAAATATTCTTTTATCATCAAGCCAAAATGCTTCATAATTAAGCAAATTTCTTAGTTTGCCCATCTGAATTTGAGAGCCTGCATTGCTGTTCAGTTTTTGTTTGTCCCTCCACTTAAAGAAAAGCAACTCTTCTCTCAGGTAAAAAGTGACAGGATGAGAGGAAAATGCCTTGAGTTGCAACAGGAGAGGTTTAGATTCCATGTCAGGAAAAATTTCTTCAATGAAATTATGGTGAGGCATTGAAAAAAGCTGTCCAGGAAGTGACAGAATCGCAGTCCCTGGAAGCATTCTAAAGGCATGTGGATATGGCACTTGGGGATATGGTTTAGTGGTGAACATGGTAGTTCTGGGTTAATAGTTGGACATGATGATTTTAGAGGGGTTTTGCAACCTTAATGGTTCTATGATTCTTTTTTTTTTTTTAATGGTCAAATGTTTTAGATCACTTTTACTACTTTTTTAACAAAGTCTAACACACCTTCACGTCTTACAGTTCAGCTGATTGTCAGCTGAGAGATACCCCATCTGGGTCAGCCCTGTTAGTCATAGGTTGGATATCCAGTGTCATAGTCTCCCATAATGATGTAAATTTGCAGCAGTTTTTGTCTCAGATAAGAGTGTCAAGATCTTTGTTTATACCCAAATCTAATCTAAGGATTTCACAGTAATTTCCAACATTAGTCAAAAAAAATTGCACCATCATTCTTTATCAGAGACTGATTTTTTTGACTCAAATTTACTTCTACTTATATTAGCTCTTATTAACAGTGTCATCATCACTAGTGTTCAGTTTGGCACCTTCATCCTTATGTTTTTCTGTTTTTCTAAATCCTACACCTATGCTTCAGTTACAGTAGCTGTTTGTAACTTCTGCCATCTCTGGTTTCATATCCTGGACTAGCAGCTATTCATCCATTCTTTTTGCCCCAAGTTCCTTGTGTTCCTACATTAAAGGTTGCAGGTGTGTTTTATTAATCATGCCTAAAGTTTCTGGAAAGCAAATTTCCCACACACATTTGTTGTATGCAGACTTGGCTTCTAGCTTCATTTTAATAAAAATAGGTCTTTGTTCCTTTCCCCAAATACCAGCAGACCATAAGCTTAAATTTTTTGCTCAGCAAGCGTAGCATGAAATCAAATAACATTCTAGGAGTATAGTCAGTTTGCAGGACTATGTTTGCAGTAGGAGTAAAACTCTAGTGTTACTCAACTTATTTATTGAAATAAGACAGGAGTATTAATTTTTCGTCTAATTAAATTTAAACCTGTATCAAGAAACAGTCAAATTTTATCCCAAGTCATAAAAGTACTCCAAAATTAATATCTCTTAATTTTTTTTTATTTTTTTTTTTTTTTTACAAATGTAAATACAAGTATTCTTCTGTACTTACTTCCTTATAGCAGAATCTGGAAGCCTGAAAACATCCCCTCACCCATAAACACGCTGAATGTGGGACCTCAACCCAGGGCNGCTGCCAGCTTCCAAGGTTTTCCAGACTCCTAGTGCTGGAATTTTTTAATTCCTGTCACTTTTTATATCCTCGTCAGAACAATTTGCAAAGTCAAAAAGTACCACTTTCATCTAAAGAACTACAGTCTTCTAAAATCAAAATGTGAACTTGTGCTTGAAAAAAAAAATAATTCTGAAAGAAAATTCCAAAATAACCTTAATACAAATGCAGTTCAGAAACATCCCTCTTCTATTGGAAGTCTCAAACCTGCATTATATTTGGAAGCAGTTCAATCACTTTGGCTTCCAACTGGGGAAATAAAGACTATTTAATTTGAATCAATTGAAAGTGTTAATTCTGATGAGGCCTGAAAGCGTTTTCTCTTCCTGAAACGTCTCTCTCCAAGCCATTAGCTTCCAGAGACAACCACCTGCAGCTGGTGAAAATGCAGGTTGCTCAGTTCATCTACCCTAAATAACAGAGTACAATTAGACTTTATTTATTCTAATAATTTCCAAGGAGCAGTGCCTGAAATAGTCTTCTAGAGCCATAGGAAAAGGACTATAGATCTGAGTGTTCAGCAGGGATCTCAGCACAGGAAACAAGGAATCATAATTTTATTGCTTATATGAAAGTCTGGCTCTAAACCTTGGTACAGTGCTGAAAACCAATGGTGCTATGATCTGAATCAGCATTATCTGGCTGTGCAAGCTGTTATTAGCTAGATAACAAAGTGATTGTGAAATTCTGACTGCTGGCAGTGTGTCTCTTACAGGTTTAAAGGCCACAGAAATGATTTAATAGCTGTGTTTTCATGACTGAATTGATATCAATAATTAATATATTCATTGAAGTAATACAATTACAATTGTTCACAATGTTACCATGATATTTACCTACAGAATAATTTACCATCACTCCTTAGATGTCAAACAAATGTGGAGAAAAACAATCCACAGGATCTTTTCAATTTTTTTAAAATGAGTTGGAGAAGTTTTTAACTAGAAAAGTTGGAAAACCACTTCTACTCCTCATTACAATGAAAATAATTAATCTTTTAATGTGTTTTGTCATAGGTTATGTTTATATATAAATAATATATTTTAACTTCTGTGGTTTTAGTGACCTTGTACAAATGTAGTAAAGAATGAAAAATTAGGTTCTACTTAGTGCAAACTTTTCAGCAAGAATCATAAGTAGGAATTCCCAGTGGAATTGGAAGAACATCCTGTAAATACCTAGTTGTGAAATAGCAGACATTTGTTCAGTTTCTAAGTAAGTAATTACCAAGTGAAAATGTTTATAGTATCTATAATTCTCATAATGTAACTTTTAGAATTTATTATATGATTTTGTAAAACGCATAAACCAATGTAGTCTATAACATAAATCAGTAAGATATTTATGAACATGACTGTATTTTTGCTTTTTTAAAGGTACATTTTTTAAAACAATAATTTGAAACTGAGACATTTCCTATAATCCTGTGAATATGCAGTTCATGTAGACACACACAGAAAAGATACAAAACGTGTCAGACAACAGACCAGTTGCAAAAGGTTTGCCAATACCATTACATACTAATTTTCAGTTTTTCAAACCTTCTCATGGATGACTAATACTGGTAGAGCTTGCTTCTCTTCTTATCACTCAGCAAATAAGAACAGCCTTCTAAGGAAAAACACTGCACTCCCAGTTGCATCTCCTCGAGTTTGAGTAGATGGTCTTTGAGATCTCTGAGACTGAGCAGAGAAGTTCAGCCACTGCACTGACTTCTCTAGAGCTGTGGATTGCAGATTTGGCAAGGCAGAATAGAAAGGCAGGGTTGAAATTGCTCACCTGATGGCTCCTTGTGAAAGACTCTTCAGCAGGTTGACCACTGAAGCTGATGACTTATAATGATCTGTAGCTCAGAAAGAAAGCTGAGGAGGTATCATTGGTATCCTTGACCCCACATCCTGAGGGAGCTGCGTTGTGCTGAATTCTTGCTTAAGGAACAGCTTATGCTGCAAGTACAGCTCATCCCCCACAGACTGATCAAGCCACCCACCAGCTGTAGTTCATAAATTACAAGAAATAGCTTTTTCAGAAATGAATGTGTATTCCTGTAACCACATTTAAAATTAATTTGTTAAAATCTACTCTGAAAAAGACTAAGTGATACCCTTCCTATTTGTTGTTGTTCCTGCTTCTGCTCTTCAGAGACTCTTGATCTAACTTTATATTGCTTCATCTACCAAGGCCAGCCAACAAGCAATGAGTGTCCTTGTCATTTAAACGTGTCAGATTATGGACTGAGAGCTCCAACTTTGTTAAAAGTTTGGAGAAATGAGCGATTATTTTGCTGACAGCCTCTCTGTGTCACCAGCCAGGAATGATGAACCCAGTGGTGAATCTGGTATTGACTTGGGCTGTTGTACTTGCCTTCACAGTCAAAACAGGGTAGGACAATGTATTAAGCTGGAAATAAAAAGTATTAATCTGTTCCTTGACAAGCATTCCTATGTGTTTAGGTAGATTCAGATTCGGAGCTTTGGCACAAATGAATGAAAAACTGAACACAGGAAAACTTGGTTTAATGACCGAGTTCTCTTGGGTAATCATCCAGCAGTTACAAGATATGCCAGGTTTGGCAATAGGACATAATTCTGCAAGCAAGATACTTTAATATAAACTTTGTTATATCAGTTTTTCCTGTTTACTAAGGTTCTGGCCTTAAGATAACTCAAATAATTGTACTGAGACAATTGCTTATGATGAGCCAATTCTGTTGAAATAAAGAGCTTTTGAAATTTCCTCTTTCTTTCCCTAGGGATTTCTGTTGTAAAAATGGATTATGATATGACTCTAAGGGAACTTGGTATAGCAGCTTTAAAAACAAAACCTTTTTTTTTCCTGTCAAAGTAACAATTTGAGAAGGAGTTACGGCAAAGGCAGTTATATTAGAAATATAACATCATCATACAGCACATTCAGAACAACCAATTGCATTATTTTACAATATACATTTTGGTCAGTGATAAAAGCTGTATTTTTATTGGGATGCAGACTGAGAATTGCCCTAATTCTTTGTTTTAACAAGTTTATAGCTCAAAATGCATTGAAATGTCACATGTTAATATCTCAGCCAAAGGAGTTTTATCACTTTCTTGTTCAGATAAAAGGGAGGGGACAAGTCCTTCCATAAATAGGTTGTACTTTTAGTGGAGTTACCAATCCTTTGCTATATAAACCAAAATACTAAAATGCTTATGATTATAAAGCTTTTTGAGTATCTGATCCCAGTTCTGTTGTGATTACAGGAGTGTAAAATTTCCACTTTGTCACACCCTGACTGACATTGTTGATGACTGAATTTTCTGGCTTACTGTAACACAGTGACTGAAATAAATCTGAATTTCATGTATGTCCAAGAAAGGTAAAAAGCTTGATAAAGAAAACCAATTCCCCTCCTAGTCACAGTAATAGGCTCTTACTAACCCATCTTTTCCCATCTGTGACAGTTCCAGTGAGCATTGGTTGGACTGACCCTAGAAAAAGTACTTGGTGGTGTTCTAGATGCTTCACTGTTCTTGATTCCTGACATTCAAAGCCTTAGTCTAACACTGTGGCTGAAACAATTTAACACTCCTTCCACTCCTAGTGCTAAACCTTATAGAACAGCTCCAAGCCTGTCAACAAGTCTCTGTCTGCACTGCAGATCAATTTACTGCAGGAAAGATAATTTCAATTTCTTGATTTAGCATTGTTCTGTGTTTCTTGTTTGGTATTGTAGTTATGCTATGTACGTTATTTCCTATCTGGAGCTCACTAAATATTGGTCACTGCGATCAATAGTTTCTCTACAAGATCCCATTCTTGTAATATTTTTCTGTTTCTATGGTTAGGTTTACACAAAAATCCACTGATGGAATACTGAGTGTGAATCTGGGACCTTAAGGTCCCCTGTGCCTGTGAGGGGAAAAAATGAGACACTCCTCTATTAATAACTGTTTAAACCTTTAATTATATAAAATAGTCTAAGAAAGGCATACTTTTCAAGAACCAAAGATTGTAGTTCTGGCCTATTACCAGTTTTTGTAGGAGAGAGAGACTAATGCAGAATATATTTCCAAAACACTGGCACTAGGAAGCCCTGAAATAATTGTATATTTTAAATACTCCATTTCCTTCTGCCTTCTACTTGCTGTTTTGCTGAACAAGCCAGTTTTAACTTTCTGAGACTTTTCAGAAAGAATTACAAGGAATGCAACCTCATTAGTTGTAGTCTTATCAGAAAGTAGGGGATTATGGTTCCATACAGTTTTCAGAGGGTAAAAAAGTACAGAGCCTTCCATTATATCTGTTCTAGATAGACTTGACACTGCAGGAGCAAGGTGTATCAGGTCATGCTGAGAAACCAGACAATGACTCGTCATAGCTTACTAGTTGAAAGACTGGATTTGGGAATCTCTATTTTGTGCTGATCTCTGCTCTGGTAATACTGCAGAGAACATTGTATGTATGTATTAAAAATAGTAGGAAAAGATGCCATAAAAATTTAATTTGTAATACATCTGATAAGCTGGCAAACAAAATCAGGTAGCAATTGGTCTGCTGGGGGCTCTTTGTAGGAACTCTCCTCCTGACAGAGGAAGCAGTGCTGGTGGAAGCTGAGAGATCTTGGCTAATCACCCCATGTAGGATGTGTGTCCCTCCTAAAGGGATCTGTCATGTTGTTCTTGCAATCTGGTGCTGGAGTCTCCAGGAAATACATTCTTTTTAGTGTCTGCACTCTGAGATTGAGTTTACCGACATATAATTTGAAATTCTGTAATATTGTTTTACTCTGTTGCTCATTTTGGCTGCCAGAAGCTGTGTTTTCCTTCTCCGTCACAGTATATGTAGCTCTTATGTTGCTGTACATCAGCCTACTCATTGCTTTCCTGTTACAGCTAAAACTGTTATTAATGGCAGCAAGTGAAAGCTCAGAAGTTAGTTGAATATTGCCTCAGTACCCAAATGATAAGTCTGAGATCATTCATAGTGAAGTTGGCAGGAGTTTTTGTTGTTGGGTTTTTTCATTTGGTTCGTTGGTTGGTTGGTTTTTTTATGGAGCAGGGAAGAGGCAGTAAAATTTAGGTACTTAAGGCAGCTGACCCATGTGCAACTGTGGAGAAACCTCTGGGCTTCCTGATGCAGTCTCAGTCACAGAATTCTCAACCATCTCCTCCCAGCCCCATTTTCTGGACACCACCCTGCAAGGCACATGCCCAAGGGATAAACCTTCACAGGCTTGAGAACAAATAATTCTCCACCCTGCAGGGCATCTGGAGTCCAGGTGGGAAAGAATTAGGAAGTTGAAAGACAAATTTTCTTCTAGTTTCCTTTGGTCCAGCTCTCAGAAAAGTATAATGTGCCAAGATGGGTGTGATAACATGTCTGAGCCATCACCATAACCAGGCCCACTCTGAATAGCCTCATGGTTCAAAACTGAGTCTGGCTGTTTTTCAGGCATTCTGCAGCTGTTGAAAATTGTTACCTGCATAGGATGCTTGACAGTGTACTTACAGTAAACCAGATACATCTTGATTTTTCTTGTGTTCTCATGGATCTCAAATATACGCTCCAATTACTCCTCTGCACATATGTTTGTGTTACCTATATTGCTCTCTCTTTAAATCTCATTTGTAGACATTTTCAGTTAAGAGTTCTAAACCGAGTGAGAGGTGCACATTCCAGAGACTCCAGCGGAGCTCTAAAAGAGATAATGGTACTTTATACAAATAAAGAGAGAACTGGAGTTCACCGTGGGAGTTTTCTGCTGTGAGTACCACAAAGGCAGAATAGAGATTTTTGTCAAAAAAGTAGGCTGTTGGAAAGTATGTTCTTGTATTTTAAATGTAACCAAAGGCGTTCTTTAATCACACGTGTGATTGTGTAAATATGAAATAATTCACTTACAACTGATGTTGTAGTTCTGGTGTAATTTCATGCAAGACAGACCATTATCAGATAGAATTAACTGCACGCTCTTGTTTAAACATGGTTATCTCAAGAAGCATGTTTTTTCTCAGAATGTGGTGTTTTTTCTTAATGTTCTCACCTGTTCCCCAGTGTGCTACAATGGTTAAAAATTAATTACTTTGCTGGTACGATTCATAATTTTTTCTTTTAAATCTAAGTACACTAAATTTCCCCAAATTTGTAAAGAAATCAAACCAAACCACACCAAATCCAAACCTTTGCAGTGGAGTTATACTAGTATAAGAATGTATCTTATGCACAGTTTCATGTCTGACACTAACTTAAGTCACATCATTTGATCCAGATGTGGGTCTAAGACATCCTCAATCCAGACTCAGGAAACACTAAAATTTAAGACTGTTTCCACAGTGTTTACTTGGCCAAGTTGTACACGTGTTATTTTCTATTCCTGGTTTCCTTATTAAATGGAAACCTTAATGTATCATTTTGTTATTTATGGTCTACCATAAAAACTACAGGATATACAATGTGAAGAGTTAAAACTCAGGAAGTTGAAGCTTAGCATTTGGCTTTCCTGACTTTGCGTGAATGTTACTTTATTCATGCTAGTTCACATGTATTTTCTTACGTAAATTTACTCGCTTCATGGAAATTCTAAGAGCTGCAAGGCCACTTTTGGCTCTCTAACAGCTGTAAGTCTGTTACATCCTTGCTCTTTAGAAATGATTTCATGTCTGTTTGCAGCACATCCCAGGCATGAATTCTGACAAATGGTTAAATAAACAGTGATTATTCTAATTGACTAGTATGAAACCTGCTATGAGGACAAGGGGAAAGCAATTATTCAGTTTAAGCCATTGCTTGTTTTAAATCCCTGTTTTGACATTGTAATTGATGGGAAAGGACTTTTCCACGCAAATCTGCTCCTGCTGCATGTATTGCTCCATCACTGAATTTGGGTGAGAAGTTCTGGGGTGCAGGCCCCAGTGAAGGAGCACTGTGTGCTCCCTTTGCCGACCCAGCTCTGGCTCCTCCTCCTCCACTGGGGGGAAAAGTGGGACCAGACACCCATTCTACCTCCCGTCTGCCCACATCTCTCCTCTGGCACTGGCCCTGACCCTCACCTAAGCCCTACTGGAGTCATTTGGGAAGAAGAGAGAGAAAGAGAGAGAAAGAGTGTGAAAGATGAAGATAGGAGGAAGACAAGAAGGAGCAAACAAAGAAGGAGCAAATGAGAGAAAGAAGAAAAAGGGAAAAGAAGAGGAGGGGGAACAGGAGGAGAGGAAGGAGAGACAGAGGAAGATACAGAGAAAAAAGAAGAAGGACGGAAGGAAGGAAGGAATACAAAGAGGAAAAAAGAAAAAAGAAGAGAAAGAAAATCTTTCTAGTGAAAGGGGGGTGGAAGGGTGGGAGTAAATAGCTGGTGGGAAAAAAGATGAAGCAAGATTGCTTGTTCTGACAGGAGTTTATGATTAGATCAGTTTAATTGTAACATAAAGCTGCATCTTTAGATAAGAATAGGACAGTTTAAGTTTAATTACATATTAAACTTATAAAAAGGGTTAAAAGTTACTTTTCACAAGGAACTAACAATGTGTAGGGAAATGCTAATTTCCAGTTACTAAAAGAATCACTAGCAGTAATTCAAATATAGATATGAGGTATATATTGGAGAGTGCTAGAAAAGAACCATGCCTTCAGTGTCCTTGACTGCAAAAGAACAATATCTTCAGTGTTCTTGACTGCAAGTGGCTTCTGTGTGACCAACTGCCAATAAAATGTCTGCTTTAGACATTGTGTAATGCATTAATTCCTTCTATAACTCAAAAATATATAATTTATCAGAGAACATCTCCCATTTTACTATTCTACTGCATTCCTCTGTCCAAGCACTAATACCAGATGGATGGAAACAGAAAACCCTAAAGCACAGAAACTGCAAGAAAAAATGGCCCTGAAAAAAATATTCACGTGTTTAGATTAGGTTGGTTTAGGGTTGCCATTTATGCTTCACTCTCTTGATAGACCTAGACTGACATTCCTAAACTATGGATGCAGTTCTCACATGCAGAGCTCAATAAATTACTATGTTCTGTCCTCCTCTGCCCTCTCCATGGCTATATTACTGTTTCTTTTCTCATCACACTCCTTGCTTTCCTTCTTTTTGGGAAAACCAAAAGAGATTGACCTTTCCTATCTGTATCTATTGTCAGTTGTTTTTTCTGTCTCACCTTGCTGCTGTCCCTTAGCACCTCACTTTTGCCTCTAGCTGTCTTTTCTCTCTCTGGGATAGTTGCTTATCTAATATGAAAATTAGCAAGGTGTTCCCAAAGCAGACTGTGGACCAAAGCAAACAGAAAATGAAGGCTGGTAGAAACGAAATCAAGTGTTGTGGAAAACAGACGTAAATTATAGCACCATTACAATGCTAATTATGTTATACAGTTGGATTTATGTTGTTTTTCTGGTTTTATGTTCTGCCCAATGTAATGCAAAACATATTTGTGACAATTACCTATTTTGCTGTTATTTCAAGGATGTCTAAGATTTGTATTCTTCTAACTTACATACCTTACAGGTATGCCTGGAAATCAACATAGTGATCAGATACCTGAATCATGTACCTGATTAGATGGCCAAAAATTAAGCTCGGTCTAGTGTAAACAGGAAAAAAAGAGAAGCTAGGAGGAATCTACTAGAGCTGATGCACAAAATATGAATGGATTTGCCTTTATTTACAGAAATAAATATGCTTTTGTTTATTTTGGATATTTGTTTAAATTGTAATAAATTTAAATTGTAATAAAATCCACTGTGCCACAAATGTGACAGTCTAAAGGAAACAAAACTTGAATTCACCTTTACATTAAATTAATGAATTTAATTAATTTGCCCTATATTTCCTTAAGAATTCTTGTTTATACAAGACCTTTGTGATGTTCAGTCCATATATTACTAATCCAAGCCATTTGACTTTTGAATTATTAACTAAACTCAAACTAGAGTTGATCTGAAATCACTGCAATGTGATGTCTTGATTCTTTGTGCCAGCTTTTGAAACTGTGTGGGAAAATGAAGAAAGCAGTCAAAATTTTATGTCTTAGTAGTCTTCTGGCCATTGTCTTTTGCCCAGGCTGACTCATAGCAAGTTGGCAATTAGTATCCAACAGTTATCACACAGTTACCAGTGTTCATCTTCCCAAACTGTAGGTCTTGGTTACCAAAGCTGCCAACAGCGTTCTGTTCTTCATTTGGAGATCTGTCCTTACCTAGGTTCATGCAGTAGTCATGGCAAGCAGAGAAATGTCTCTTAAACTTAGAAGAGACTCTAACATCTCAAATCTAGTATATTTAGAGGGCTAAGTCCATCTCTGATCTAAAATATTTGTGTGAATATGTATTAGGATTAGATTAAGCCCAGAAACTAATAATTAACCTTATATCTGTATAAATGTGTGTGTATACATACATATAATATACATTAAAATTATATTATAGTTGTTTGCTAGGTATTTGTTGATTGCTTTTGCTTAATATATGAATGAGAATTGCATTTTACTTTGTATTAAAAGTACTTCTGACACTACACCACTTATGGTAAAGTTTAAGTAACAGGGAACCAGCAGAGGAGCTCTATTCTCTGCTCTCTAGTTGTTCAACCAGGTCTCAACACTTGCCTCGTCTTAATTACTTCCTACACTCAAAATTTACAACACATTAAAAAGTTACCTTCTCCCTGTAATCTAAACAATGAGCAATTGTGTACCTTATGCTATAACCCAATCAAATCAGTTTCCTAGAGACTGCATTCTAAGAAACCTTGTGCTTGTTGCCTCAGCATTTCCTCTTTACTCTCAAATCCNGAAAGTTTAATAAAGATCTAAATTTCTTGACACTGGATTGTTTGTTTTTTTTCTAATACAATGTACAGAAATGTTATGGTCAAAGACCTTGTATATAAATTTAATAATGAATTTACAGTTCTAAAGCAATAGTTTAGGTATCGGCTCTGAAGTGTTTTGTGCTTTATTGAAGAATCTGCTTATAGTAATTGGACACTTCTCCAAGTAAAAGGTGGCTTTCTGTAAGCAGGTGTACTCTGCAGGAACTTATAGCTACATATGTTTATGCCAGATATATGCATTACTATGGAAACATATAGAGTTTAATAGAAAGATGAGCAGAAAACAAGGTTCTAGGAGACTTGATTTCACAATTAAGTGATGAAAAATAAAACGAATATAAACAGAAGGGTACTGCAATAATTTTAAAAGTGAATTCAATTACTCTCTTTAATGCTTGGGTTGGATGACAAGGAATTAGTTTTTCTCAAGAACTAGTAGTTTGACTGTTGATCTACTCCACTTAATTCCATTTCACGTTCCAAAGGGTAATGATAAATGTAATTGAAAAATAATTATAAATTCTAGATTGGTCTTATGGGAATCTGATCTGCTGCTTAATTTAACCTAAGTTATATTCAAATGTTTAAAATCTGTCTTTTACTCTTTCACATATTAAAGAGCTGATGAAGCATCTGTAAAAATGATCTGCTGCCTAGAGATGGAAAAGGTAATTTCATATATGTTTGCAGCACTTCTGATGGAATAGAAGTTTCCACTTTCTATTTGAAGATTGAAGAAACAGAGACAATAAGAAGAAATGCATGTACTACTTTGTTTTATGCTGGATTAAATGCAAACAACAGTCACAATCTCTCCTGTTTAAAATCTTAGCCTTCATGCAGTTTTTCTAATTCTCAGAAGTTTAATGTGTTTGGAGTAGGGATATACAAGGGAGAAGGGACCAGAATGGCATCCTATGAAGGATGGTGCTAATGTGTAAAGAATTAAGATGCACCATCCTCTCTTCCACAACCAGCTGATGATCCATCATGCTAATATTTTGCCCTTAAATAGACTGCAACTGTGGTTCAGAAACACGAAGTAAGCCTTGGCAGAGCCAGGACACATGTTATGCCATGAACTCTATGAAATGCAGACAACTTTATTCCCCAAACCCACTCAAGTCTGAGTGATGAATCGGCTCCTCAGCTGGCCTTCTTAGTACTCTAAAAAGTATTGTCCAGACGCTAGTATTTTGTGCCAAATCAGCAAAACATGAATTTAGCCTTCACTCTACAGCAATTTAATTACAGCAGATTTAATAAAATCTAAATTATGAAACTACTACTAAATGCCACTGATATGCCTTCTCATATACAGAAGATATTTTCTTCCATGGTTTAATACCTCAGATATGGTTCTGTTATATAATTCTTACTACTAAATAGACAGCACAAATTTATGCCAGTTTCACAGAAGAAATTGTCTTATAAACGACTGGACAAGTGTTATAAAAGCTAGTTGTATGACCGCAAGACAAAACATCTTTTTTACGTTGAGTGATGAAAAAAGACTATTTTTGTAGGACTGTATTTTTTGCCTGCAGAAAGACTTAAGTAGGAATTGTACTTCTGGAAACCATTTTAACCAACAGTTCAACTGAATGTTATTGGGGCAATCAACAAACCATGTAATTTCCCACAATAATAGCTGGCTGTTTTCTGAACTGTAGATATTCATGGTGTGTTCATGAATTTTTGAAAAATGGATCTCTGCAGTGGCCTATGAAGTTATGTCAAAATAACCATAGCATATGGTAAAGTTTCAGCACTTCCAGATTAATTTCCTTTTTATATTTGTTTTATGAGAAAAAATTATAGTTTGAACAGCTGTGCTAAAATTCTGAGAAATAATTTTTGAAGAAAAAATGACAGCAACCTTGCACTAGATATCAGTTCGGTCTAACATATGAATTAAATAAAAATAATAGCTGGACTGAAAATTACATTGGGTCACACTTCAGTTTGTCTTTGAAACAATCCTATGCATTGATTCTTTGATTTCTACAAAATCTTTTAGTTGATGTATTTATGAATATGAATTTATGTGTGCCTCTAACAACATATAAACAAATAATTACCATTTTTGTCAGCATTCAGAAGAAAACTGATCTTCAGAGACTGTTGCATGACATTTCTCATGTCTTACTTTTGAAGTTACAAGCTTTCTACATGAAATGTTTCTATTTTGTTCATTTCCTTTCAGCAGTTAGCTGCTGGATATTGTCTGCAGTCAGTTAGGTATTTTTTCAGTTCTGTAATGTTTCTTCTAAAACCTATTGCCCCTAAAACTTCTTAATTTTCATCCCTAGAGCAAGAGAGAAGTAGCCTTTCCATTCTTAGTGTACTGGTATTCAGCCACCACTGACCTGATCAAGTGTAGTAGCACCAGATGCTGAAGAAGTCAACTGGTTACCAACATGACATCAACAGGAGTTTCAGCAGTACCATAAACTTTTACAGTCAGATTTCTTGTGTGAGGTTCTTAAAATCTTTCTGTTTACAATGTCATTGGAGGCTTTTCTGTTTGATGAATAGGGTGTAAAAATGCTTTCCACATGAGGGTATGCACTGTTACAATAGGCAGTCAAAAGATGCCTTTCTTATGCCATGATTTCAACACTGAAATACTTAGACTCCACCCATGGTACATGGTATGTGTCTTCATAGTCTCAAATTTGGCAGTAATTCATTCTGTGCAGACAATGCACCCTTCTGGTCATGGAGAGGATTTTTAAGCCAAGAACTTTTCCTATTAACAATATTTGGATAAGCTCATAAACTAAAGCTGAGTAGCTTCTTGAGAAAGCAAATGTAACTTTGATTCAGCTGTACAAGTGTTTGCTATAATAATGAATGATTACCTAAGAAAGCTGAATCACACAGGGCTGCCTCCAGACTGTATCTCAGAGGTCAACATTGAGAGGCCTGGATCTGAGGAGGTTCTTTTTTTAAAGGAGTCAAGGAAACGGAAAGAAGTAGTAAGGCTAAGTGGACTCACTGCTGGAAAGTGAAGACAAGAAAGCTTTTGGGCTTTGTTCGTTCATATGTACCTAATCTGGTGGTAGGTCTACTCTTTCAAGGGATTGAAGGTAACAATTTGCATCTTGTGTTGCTACGTATTCTGGAAAACTGTGAGTTCAAGAGCTGAATGTCATGTTCATGTAGATAAAAACTAAATTTTATGAATGTGCAAAAATGTAAAGGATGAAGAAGCATGGATCAAACAATGAGCTTGTGAATGAATGATATTTGGTGTGTCCTTTTCCTCTATACTACAGCAGCTCTTACATCCTGCCTTGTTTCCTATTGCAAGCTGACAAGAAACAGACATTTTTTTTCAAATGGCAGATGGACTGAGGCACTAAATATCTCCTGCCTTGATGTTCCTCTCACTGTTTGAAATGAGCCTTCTCTTTACTTTCACATCATATTTCATAGTGTCCTGTAGAATGTGAGATTTTCTATTGATAGACTAAATGTCTATAGAAAATTATTAGGGTGTAGATATTTCAGACTAAGAATATTAAATGTTAACTAGGAGCTCAATTCTATACAGTAACAGTAAAACAAACAGACAAGCAAAAAAACCCCAAACCAAACAAAACAAAACAAAAAACCCCCCACAGATAAAATAATCCCACATGCTGGAAATAAATACTTAGGAGAAAATCCCATAAATATAAAACAATGTTACATCTTTGCAACAGTAACCATTTTCCTTTCTGTACATGTGTATCCAGAGGACTATATCTGTCCGTGTTCAAATTTAGGACTCAATATCATACACAGACCAGAGCGCTTTGAATATTCACAGAATGTATTTCTTCGTCTTGTGTTTTGCCTCTTTTGGTGATCAAGGCCAGCTAATTTTCAAGGAAAATTCTGTTATGGGGAGAAGAGGAGAAGTAGACTGATTCATAATTAGATTTTATTCCAGAAGACAGGCTAGGTTTTGATTGCTTGAAAAATGAGAGTGTAATACCATAGTCTGTGTCAACAGAATAGTAGAGGCTAGTTTAGGGTAGAAACACTGCATTTAAATGAACAACAAAAGTTACAGCTGTGAGTAGCATTGCACTTGCTTGCACAAGGGCTCAATTTTTCATTACTATGGGCCATTGTGATGCAGGATGTGGCCCTGACCAGGAGGATATTGAACAGCCTGGGAGCACTACTCCTCGTCTCCACTGGGTGCCTCAGTGGTAGAGGATGCCAGAGGTGCCCATGAAGAAGAGGTTCACCAAACTCTCAGCCCAGCAAGTGGCTGCTGAGCCTGCAGGAGAAGTGCAGGGTGAAGGACAGGGCTTCATGAAGCAACCTGGGGGTCGGGCCCAGGCTTGCCAACTCAGAAGGGCTATGTCTCCATCCCACCTTGCCACCTTCTCCTCCTCCTCCTGCCCATGTGCAAAACAAAGGCAACCACAGGCAGTTCTGCAGAAATAGCATCACTAGGCATCCCTGTTGCCAAGGCGCAAGAGGTGGCTAAAGCAGCATTTCCTGCCTTCGGTGTGCAGGAGGCAGCAGCAAGGGCAGAGAGCCAGGCAACTGCTCTGAATAGCCCCTCCTGCTCCACTAGCCCCTCACCAAGTCAGCTGGAAGCCCATGAACTCAGCAGGCAGTGGTGGCAGTACTTAGGCAGACTGAGGCAGGGACCTTGGCCAAGAGGAAGAAAGAGTGGGAAAGTGACAGAGGCCATAGGCTCTCCAAAGGGGAAGAGGACAGAGGCCATAGATTCTCTCAAAAGGAAGAAAACAGAGATCCACTGCTGGTTCCTGGTGTAAGACAATACCCTGCAGAAGACCTGCTGGGTCAAGCCCTTGTACCTGGAGGAAGGAGATTGTCCCACTCTGTTCTGTGTTACTGTTGTGCCCAAAGCTGCACCCAGGACTTGAGGAGAAGCTGTCCCTGGAACTAGCTGTAAATGTGGCATGTAGGGTCATGGTTTAGTGGTGGACCTGACAGTGTTAGGTTAGTCATTGGACTTGATGATCTTAGAGGTCTTTTTCAACCTTACTGATTCTAACATTCTACAAAGGTTGATTAGAGGGAGAACAGGCATGTGGCATGCAATTTCAGCTGCCAGAAAAGGGACACAATTACTGAAAGTCAGAAGGCAAATGGCATATTAGAGGCAACAGAAGCAACTGAAGAACAGTCAGCAGTTCTGCAGATTCATATTTTATTATTTCCCATTCACAGAGGTATTTTTTATTTTCTCAAAAAAAAAATAATTGCATTTAATAATCACATACATTTGTTATGAATAAAGAGCCAGAGAAACTGCTGTGTTTAAAACCAGATACAAACTCCAGTTACTCCCAAATCATACTTGTGATACACTTGTGGATTCTTACACATGAATTTGTAACTGTTTGGAGCCCCATAAATCCCTTTTATTACCTTGCATGATATGGCTACCAATGGGAACATGGATATAGCTTTAAGTATAATCTGATGAAAAGTGGATTGACTTCTTACATCCTTATCACTGCTGTTCACTGTGAATGTTATAGATGATTGTGAACTCAAGAGGATGATAGGGGAAGCATAGGTCACAATCAAAACAATAGTACATTTCTGCATCTGTGTAATAGAAGCCAACATTCATATTTTAGGCTGTATATAGGAAAACAAGTGTTTCTACTGAAAAAGAAACCACATGCCTTTAGCCCACTACAAACTCACCCTAAAGCTGTGAAGTAGCCAGAAAGAGTCACTGCACTAGAGACTAAATTATCTAAGGTAGTGAGAAGAACTAAGATGACAATTTTCTTTCAGAAAAACAACAAAGTAAAGCTTTAAAATTTTATCTCATTTAGTACAATTTATACAATGTACTATCTTTGCTTCCCGTCACAACAGTGACTGTCTTGTTTGTGATCATTCTTGTACAGCTGGCTCTGTAATGCAGACTAAACCTGCAAAGCCTGCGTATTATCTTGCTTTCTCATTGTTAACTTGATCTGTTGGAAGTACCTTAAACTCAAAATGAACTTGTTTGAATACATACCAGGCATATGAATAAAAGTCTGTAGGAACTGTAATGAAAGAGAGGTCACACTGCTGCCAGGTTTTCCTCAAGTTGTTCAGGAATAGAATCACTGAGATTTATTATTTGTGAATATATGATGTAATGATTACATTAGGGATCTTCTGCGATCTGTAGTTTGGGATGTTTCCCATGGAGACATCCCAAACAACTTTAAGGTTAACTTCTGCCCATGGAAGCATTCTGCATTTTATTTTCAACAAGCAAATGAAGAACAGGATCCTGAAGGAGTAGAGAGTCATCTACTGCTTTTGTACAGATTACAATTTTGCATTGCTCTAGTTCTCTTGGAAGCCTGTGTTTATTGCTGTGTAACTTTCAAAAAGAGTGCGAATAATTTCTTGTTTTGCTTATAATCTTGTCTTCATGTATGTCAGGACTTTTCTAGCTGAATGTTTCGGATAGGCTTTCTTATCTTAGTTTTTCACTTATATCTACTATTATATTACAAAACACAAAAATTATGAATTATGTGCAAGGATTGATTTTAAAAAGCACATATATATTCAGCATTATCTTTAGTTCGTCTTACACATCAGAAACTAAGTGAAATTGAGGAGATGCCAACATAAGTCAGGCAGTCTCATTTTGAAATATGTTGAACTGGGACGTCCTTGGGGTCTCATGCGAAAATATTAGCTTGTATCCAGCAGTGGTACAGCTATGCTATATAGTGTTCCAACTGAGCTAATCATCCCAGGAGGAATGCCATAATGATGTGACAAAAATATTTATGATTCTGGAGTTAGCTCAGGCATCTCTTCATCATGCTGCTTTGTAGTATGTAGACATAACCTTCGAAGCTCATGATATACAGGAAGTCAGATTAGATAGGTGACCTGGAGGCCAGCTTGGGCCCTCAGCTCTATTAATCTATCTACATATCAGAACAAACCATAAACATATTAGAGGAAGCAGTAAAATAGCTCCATTAAACACCACATTAAGGGAACAAATTTCCACACAAGCCTGGAGAAAAAAAGAAATAATAATAAAAAAACCCAGCAAGGCATTCAAAGTTTTGTGTTTAGGTAAGGTTAGGAAAGGAGGGAAAAGTCTTCATGATAACACATTAATTTCTCCTAAGGTTTATAGAGAGAATGAGTCATTTATACTGGGGAAAATGTTGCTGTAAGGAAATGGAAAGAAAACCCAGAAAGCTTACAGCACAATTGCACTTTCCTAGGTTTTGTTGCTGCATGTGTTCTGTACTACTGTATTCCATATTATATCTTATCACCTCTATATTTGAACACCTTCCAATAATGCATTAAGCAACATAAGTAACGTCTGCCACATGTTCATTCTCACATCTCCTCCCCAGTGGCATGTGCAAGAAGTGTTGTGTTTTGGGTTCATTTCAGTAATAGGTTCATGTTACTGCATGTTTACGGTAGAGGCAAAAAATAAGTGCTGAAGAAATTACCTTGGAGGAGGAGGTAGTAGGTCTCTTCATTCTTGGGGAATACATTGTATGCTGTAGAACGAGCCCTGAAAATGCCTGTCCCTTCATAGACAGAGATTAGGCTTTTCCTAGCAAATGTCATTGCCTCAGCAGCAGGAATTTTTTAAGGGAATGCTGGAGCTTTAGATGATAATGCTAATATACTCGTTTGGGGTTATTGAACCCTTTCAAGTTTGATGAGTTGTTATCTTTACTATAAAGAATGGGATGCAGGTTTGAATCATTTGCAGTAGCCAGTATTAAAAAAAGGACAATCTATAATGTTTTATACTAGTTAGTGATTCCTAGGCACTTAATGTTTCATATTCAACTGAAAGGTGGTGAGAGTTGCCGGGGTTCCACCTCACGAGCGGGAATGAACTTAACACATCAATGTGATGCATATTCAAATCCAACTTTATTCGAAACTTCTACTGATATATATACCTTTTTTACTACCATACACACGTTTCTATATGCAAAGCAATTGGCTGGAGCCACAGTCCATCCGCCCTTATTCAGATCATAATTGGTTAACAGTTAACTCACTGTGTCTTGCTACTGCTAATTGCTGATCTCATTACCTCTGTTTTCTCATCCGGAGCTTATCACAGTTCCCTTGGCCTTCTTGTTTTTTTCCCAGCCAGTAGCTGCATAGCTTGGATAAACACCAGGTGTTGTTATCTACACTCTAGCTACATTCTGAAACACTGTGTGCACAAAGCAATCCCCACAGAGAGTTTGAATAATTTAGGCTAAATCATCATCCACCAGAATGTGACAGGATTTGAACAGTGACACTCCAGAAAGCGCAGACTGGGAATGACATATTGTGTAAGCATTTTGTGTCAATAAGGAATATAGGAGTAGTCTCAAACCCTGAATTGAATTGATCAATTTTGAGTAAAAATACCTTCTGTCAAAGAAGACTTTAAATTTTGTAAAGGCTTTCTTTTGCCAGAGCATTGCCCAAGACAGCAGTCATTCATCTGGTATCTCATCTAAGCCGCTATGCTACTAAGGATCAGTCATGCAAAATATTCCTGTCCCTGTTTTATGTAGTTTTCGGACACTGAATATCACTATTTTTACTTTCCTTTTAGAATAGTTTTGTGTAAGCAGGCAAGCATATATATATGCAGCCATAATATGCTCATTTTCAAAGCTTACTGTACTTTTGTCTGAACAAAATTTATGGTTTTTGTCAGACAGAAGTACCTGTGCTAATAATAAATCCTGCATGTTTTCAGAATGCATGCTTTCATCTACTTGCCTGGGTTAAGCAGCTCTTTGAACTCACCTAATATTCAGACAGGCAGTCTTGGAAAAGCTGGCTGTATACTTCCCTAAAAATAATAATTGAACAATTCCTAGCACTGCTTTTCTCTTGCTTTTCAAAAATAAATGGTTCTTCATTTAGCTATGCCTCTTTTTTTCTTTTTTTTTTTGCTTTTTTTTTAATCAGTTATGAATCCTTTTTGTTTTCCTGATTTATGAGAATCCAGCCTTTATGGTCTCCTGTTTCTCCTGTTTTCCATCTGTTAGGGTGACCCATGGAGGAATCTGGTGTGGGCCTATGAAAGGAAAAGAAGTGCTCCTAGACTTTCCATAACTAGACCAGAGCAAAATAACACCAGTAAAGAACTAAAACTGTACCATTAATGGACCCCCACCACCCCCCAAAAAAAACCCAAAACAAAACCAAGACAGACAAAAGAAACAGACTAACCCCAAACAAATAAACAAAAACCGAAACCAAACCAAGCCAACCAGCAGATCCAAACAAACTAATATTTATCACTATCACAACGGGGATTGCATTAGGTTGCACAGATTTTCACTCCTGGAGCAGGATAAGAGGTGGGTGAAGCACTCTTCTATACAGTACAAGGGATGTCTGATCCTTACTGCCAGAAAGTCTCCTGCAAAGAAATTAATCTGGTCATACTTTCTGAAGTGCCAGTGCCAATCTGATCTCTGCCTTGCTTCCACTGGTGCATTTCACTTCCTCTTGCCTGTTGTGGATATTTAGAGCCATGGTGTAATAATCAAAAGATAACCATAAAGGGTTGTGAGTCAGGCAATCCATAACATATTGCATAACACTTAAACAAAAGTTTGTGCCTCAGTCAAAATAAATGTATCACATATATTTTAATGTTTTCCTAACTGTATATTATGTTAGTACATAAAAGCTCTATGATAAATTCACAGAGTACAAATTCACGTAGAAACAATTTTGATTGAGAAATTGCCCAAAGAAGGAAAACTATATTCACGTCAAGAGTGCTATAGTGCAGTAGGCTAACTCTGATTAAAATTAAATTGAGTCCATTCTCTCATTGTGCATTTAAACTCAGGAAACAAGTCAACTAGGGACTACTTTTGCTAGTTTTGAACAGTATACTCTTAGCATCTAAGATGAAGATCACCTGTTAAAACAGAAGAAATTACCAGATGTTTACTGTTAACTGGCTGTTCACAAGACTCGGTCTATCTGTAGCACAAGGAAACAGAGCAGAAAAAGCTGGATGATCAATTTTATCAATGTTTCCACAGTAAAATGAGGAACCTTTAAATGTTTCATATTTAGGTCTGATTCTACCTTCTGGTATTCTGGAAAAAAAAAAGCATATGAAAAATAACAGCATTGCTTTTCTTGATGACCAAAAGTACTGAGATAGAGGCTGACATCTCAGATTTATTTGATATTGGGTATTTTAAAGTACTATATTTATCTTTTCTCTTTGTATTCCCTTTCTTCATAATGTTGTACTATTTGTAGAGCATTTATGTTTCTTTTCCAAGGACTAATGACCATGGGAATGTAGCATTATGAACTGAAACCCAGGTGAAAATACTTAAGTAGGTTATCACACTCAAAAATGTCAGCTTTAATAGAAGATGCTGCGATCTCAGCCCTTTGGAAAAGTAGATCTAATATACTGCTGCTTTACTGTAGACTCAGAAGCCCAAATTTAGATACTCAGCTCTCAATAGCTTAACCAATTTTCCTTTCATGTTTTTGTTTTTATAAGTTCATTGTAGTATGTCTCTTGGTTTTCCAGTTCTTTTGAAAGTATTGGAAAAAGTATGATATGAGTCCAATACTAATTGTTTTCATCTTGGAATATTACTCATCCTTTCAAAGAAAAGCATCATTTCTAGGCAGCATTGTGTTCCTTATTTGCACAGTTTGTTGGCTGCATCTCACTCCCATACATACATGCCAAAGATGAGTAGCTGTATGCATCCAAATGTATTACTTGTTTATAGTATGCGTGCAACTTGTACAAAATTAATGCAGAGAATGAGTGCATTTAAGTTCTTTTCTTCTCATCCTGTATTTTCCTTAAAATATGCATATTCCTTCCTCACTGTCCCTCTAGCCAAGAATTTGAGACTTTACAGCTAAGTAGATAAATAGTAACATGTTCTTAGGTACTGATTTGCTGTCTATGATTTTTTTTAAGTGAAAACCACTTTTGTCTTCTTTCCTATATTTTTCCCGGTTAGGAGAGAGAATTTCAGATATTTCAAATAAAATGGAATCTAAGTTTTACATGCATGACATGAAAGTATAACTGTTTGATTCGATATTTTGTCCAGGTTTCCATGCAATTTTGTTAAACAGATATAATTCACATTTTTGTCTTCTATAAGAAGTTGAATTATTTGGTAGTCATTTATTTAGGTCAGCCTTTTAAAAAGAGAAAGATATCTAAGATCTGAATGTANCCACTCTTCTAAGAAGAATCCATAGCTGGAAATGAAAGAGCAGAAGGAAAACAAAGGCCAAGAATAGCAGACCTCCCACTGGGATCATAGTCTTTGTCTCGTTCTTTCCATTACAATGACTTGGAATGGTAACAGAGCCCATGAAGTATCATTACATGTGACTGGAAAGTCCTTGGAGAGACAGTCAAAGACACTATTAGAAATAATAATTCATTTTTTAGATGAATAATATAGCGATACTAAAATATCCTTAAACTATTAATGAATATTTCTAGCTGAAAGATTTCTTCTTATTTATATAAACACTATGGATGAAAGTAGAATTTCAATTTCTGTATATCATATATATAGTGTACTATATATATATATATAGTGTACTATAAGGTTCTTTTGCTTTAGGACCATATAATGACTAAAAAGAACAATCTGCCATGTAGAAATTGGCAACAAGAGTAATTTTTCTAACATGAATTGTGATCTGTAATCTAGTGGTAGCCACTGGAAGTGATGTTTCTGCATATGCCTTTGGTCCAGTCCCAGAGGTTTGACACCACTGGCATAAGAGAAACCTGGTGGGATGAGACCTGTTATTGAAGTGCCCTGTTGGATTGTTACAGGCTCTTCAGGAGGAATAGGCAGGGCAGAAGAGGGGGAAGACGTGTCACTATATGTAATAGAATGGTTAGTATGTATGTAGCTCACAGCTGGCACTGGCACAGTTGAGAAATCCTGGGTAAGAATCATGTGGCAAACAAATACTGTGGATGTCATGATGGGAGTCTGTTATAGACCTCCCAGCTGCGATTATGATGCTGATGAATTATTCTTTGAGGAACTAATGGACAAGTCAACTGCCCTTGTTTTCTGGGGAACTTCAACTTGCCAGAAATAAACTGGGGCATCACACAGCTGGTACAATACAGGCCAGAAGACTTCTAAAAAACTTGGATACAACCTTATGGAACAGGTGCTAAGGGATCCAACCTGGAAGATTGCTCTCCTTGATCTGCTGCTTGTCAACAGAGTGGATCTCATGAGCAAAGCAGAGATTGGTGGCTCTCCTGGCCACAGCAAGCATGAGGTTATTGAGTTTAAAATCTCTGTTAACAGGAGGGAAAGTGCCAGAAAAACCTCAGCTCTGGACATGAGCAGAGAAGAACTCAGGCTGCTCTGCTCAGGTAATTAATAAGTAAAGTCCTGTGGGAAAATGATTTTGCAGGTGCTGGAGTATATCAGTGCTGGGCACTTTTCAAACCTCCTAAGGGCATAAGAGCAGGAAATTCCCAAATGTTGAAAGTCAAGCAAGTGAGGCAGAAGGCCAGCACAGCTGAACACGAACCTTCTCTTGGAGATAAGGCTAAAAACAAAGGTGTATGCCCAGTGGAAG
>VXBX01005614.1:4089-15838 GCA_013400415.1 Scytalopus superciliaris
AACAAAACCAACAAAAACAAATCAGAAAAAAACCCCACACCAAAAACTCCCCAACAAATGAAACCACAGATTAAAAACCCAAACACACAAAAAACAAAAACCCCAACCAAAAAACAACTAAACTAAGAAAAAAACCTAACAACTAGTTTTTGATCATTTTTTCTCTTACTGTAATGCTGAAATAATTAAAACACTGCTACCTTATGGCATGTAACACATACCTTCTTAAAAAGCTGAGTTTTAGTCTTATTATAGTTCTTTATCCAGCTAATTAATTTGGCTTTCTATTATAATCCTTCTTTTAATCAATGTCTTTTTAATTTCTTCATTTCACTCAGATCATCTTCTTTCCACTTCTACCCTGATGCTTTAAATCCATGCATTTCAGAGCTCGGCAAATATTTGCCTTGCTAAATCTTTACAAGAATTTTTAACACAAAACTATTAACCTCGGACAAAGTATTTTGAAGCTTTTCATTTGTATGCGGTAAGGAAGCTCTTTGGGAGGAGGGGGAGTTTGAAGGGGGAGTGAGAGGAAGGAACCTCCAAAAGAAGTATAAATCAATATCTTAAATTACTCAAATGTACAACAATATGGCACCAGTAGCTGTTACATATTTTTTTCTTTCCTTTTGAGATTCAAATACATATGCTCAGCAATTACTGTTACATTTGCATAATAGGACTTTTTTTGATTAGCATATCTTGGACTTCTGTTTGCCTTTTTAAAGTATGGTTACTTTTATTCTCTAATTTGTCCTTATTCTTCTGTTATACCTGATGATGTTTTCCTATGCTCTTGTTTTGTTTTCCTGAGGGCTGTCTCCAAAGCTTTGTTTAGTATTTGGTTTTGTAGTTAACATCATACAGTAATGGCATACCAGGAAAGCAAGGCATATGACATATTAAAGTTCAATGAGTAAGTTGTGAAACCATGTGACAAATGGCATGCTTTCATGGGGAATAGCCAGTGATGCACCGCAAGATCCTACGAAAACTGTAATATACTTTATAACAGTTACTCAGCCTTTCATGCTCTTCCACGTTTGTGTGCTCTGAGGGAAACATCTTGTCGCTACCTCAGCTTTGTACATTTTATGAAATCTAAACACCCTAACTGCTGCTAAAGCCATCACTGGAACAGGCTGGACCAGATTCTTGGTGTTGCCATGTCAGGTGAGATGCTTTGATTGACCATTCTCTTTACCTGCTTTAGAGGACTTAGATCTAAGACAGTGTTTAGGCAGATACTCAAATGTAAAAAAAACCGCACCCTCTTCAGTACAATCAATTGGATTTTCAGTTGTGTCTTTAACACTTCTCTGTCAGAGAATCCTGGTGACCTTATTTATAGAATAGTGCCCTGCTTTGCAAGATAAATACCCTAATGTCCTTATTTATAGCATAGTCTCGTATTTATAAAACAAATTTTGTTGAATTTTATTTATCTTATCTGTAAAATACTGAAAATACTTTGATATCAGGGCAAAGATATATGCAGTTTTGTTACATTGTTTCATTTCTTCCAACCTTCAAAATTTAACAGATTCTTGGTACTGTCTTACTTGCAATGTCTTGAGATCTCAAATGAAACAGTGGCCAAGTCGAGCTGATCTTCCTGTTCATGGCTTTGCTCTGTGAATTCATTGATTTCTGTAATTAAATGAGTTGGAAGTAAATCCCAGCCCTTTGCTGCATGTAACTCAACAGAGCTGATGGCTGAATCTTAATAAGCTGTTTAGTGTGATCTTGTGCCAGAGCAGCTAGGTGCTAACAGTTTCCCTAGTGCTGCAATTCCATGTAGCAATCTGTGGTTGTAATTGACTCTGCCAGGACAAAAGAAAGAGGAGGTGGAATGGCATTAGATTAAAATGAAACAGTGCAGTGTAGAGTGCTTAGCTCAATGAATGCAAAACTCTTCCTTTTTTGTCTGTGAGCTGAACACAATGGTTACAATTTTCTCCCTTCTTTCAAATAAATTGCAGCATTTCAGGATCGGATAGGTGTCTGAAGAAAGTGATCCGAGCATGTTCCCTGTTTAGAAAAGAAAAAACCCAGTAACAACCATTCTGAAACGCAAACATTAAGACACTTAATTACTAAGGATAGTTGCAATACCTGTGTAGTGTTCGTTTTCTCTATATTCTTTCAGTGTGCTGATGACAGTGTTGTGTAGTCAACGTGCTCTACAAGAACGCAAGACTAATGGCATTGTAGTAGGTCTTGAACTAAAAAGAATTTAAAGACAAAACAAAACAAAAAAACCAAAGAAACCAAACCAACCAAACAAAATCCAAAACAAAAACCCCAACCCAAACAAAACAAAAAAACCACAAACAAAGAAAACACTCAAGACATGATGCTTGCCTTAAAAAAGATGGACCAGAACCAAGCAAATGAAAGAGCACTGCACCATAAAATGGGAAACTATGAAAAAGACGATTACTAAAACAAAAATAGAGAGAAAAAATTATGAGTTTTATAAGGGAAAATGCTGAAGACATGGAATAATTCACAGAACTAAGGAGAACTGTCTGTCTATTGCACGCAGTTGCTCACTCTCATTTTATTTAATATGTGTTCCTGGATAAAAATTTCCTCAATATTTTGAAAATTTCAGAAAAGGCTTCAGCTGTCCATGGAGAAAAATTGTATTTTCCTTAGAACAGAAAGAGTCCATCAGTTTGCTTGGACTGTGTCAGGGTTCCACTATCTCCTTGCTTCCTGAGGACATGAAGTCAAACACTCCAGACTGTGAGAAGGAAACCAACCCAGAGCACTCTGTTGTGTTGTGATGATATTCAGCTGAGCGACTCCTCCCCACACGTGTGGTTCTTGGGCTGCATCTCCCCCTTGTCTGTGTGTACATTAAAACTAATCAGCTCTCAGTGTGTTTCTCCACAGGCTCATATCGAGAAACATACGCTGCTTGTATCTTCCAAATGGCAACCCTCTGAAAGCAACTCTCAACCGGCTCTAGCTCATGGAGTAGCTGCATTGCACTGGTAGCAGGGACAGAAATCCCTCCTTTGTTCCCAATGACACTGTCCCACTCCCTGCTTGCATTTCCCTTTGTACTTCTTCCTCCACTGCTTGCCTTTCTGGAGCTGTTTTTTTCTTGTCTGATAACCCAGGGAGACCTTATAGCAGCTTCCAATACCTAAAGAGAGCCTACAAGAAGGCCAGAGAGGAGCTTTTCATAAGGGCATGGAGTGATACGACAAGAGGGCTTTGAGCCGAAAGAGGGTAGATTTAGATTAGGCATTATGAAGGAATTCCTGTCTGTGAGGGTGGGGAGGCCCTGGCACAGGTTGCCCAGAGAAGCTGTGGCTGCCCCATCTCAGGAAGTGTCCAAAGCCAGGCTGGACTGGATTTGGAGCAACCTGGGATAGTGGAAAGTGTCCCTGGCAGGGGGACACGCATGGCGGGCGTGTTTGGATCCAGATCATCTTTAAGGTCCCGTCAAACTCAGACCATTCTATGACTCTATGAAAGGCTCAAGAAGACTTTTTCAACTGATACACAGCTGCCTGTGTTTTGGATTTGTTGTTTTCCTTTCTCACTGCTGGGGAGATCACATGTGCCTGCAGCCTGATAGAAGAAGATGAAATAAAGCTGTGATTCACTCATCCATAAGTCACTCATTATTGACATAATTCAGTCTCAAGGTGTTCATACACAAATAAAAGTGCTCAGACATTGGAGGTAGATAAGACAGTAAAGCCAAAAGTTAGTTTCAAATAAATCCCCTGCTAAGCCAGTACATGACATAGGTGAACAGAAATCTCAACGAGGATGTTTAAGGAGCTGTTTCCTACTGTTTCATGTTGGACTTAGCAGCTGGAAGCCAATACAAACAGTAAAACAAAAATTGCTGTGATCTCCTCTACACTTACCACGTTTTCTTCAAACTGAGAGATCCATGAGAAGCAAAGCATAATTCTAGTGGTCATGCAAGGGGGAAATTATTTGGCTTGGTAACAAGTTTTAGTGCTATGAAAGTTTAAAGTATTATAGAATCATAGAATGGGTTGGGTTAAAGGGACTTTAAAGATCATCTCATTCAAACTCCGCTGCTATGGGCAGGGACACCTTCCACTAGACCACAGTGCTCCAAGCCTCATCCGGCCTGGCTTTGAACACTTCCAGGAATTGAGCAGCCACAACCTCTCTGAGCAAGCTGTGCCAGATGCAACTGAATGACAATTTCTTTTCCTTTTTTTTTTAATTGAAATTTGTAAATCCACAGATGATGATACACACTCCAATTAATATCATCCTACTGTGAATATCCACATATTGCAGTAGGCTTCAAGGACTTAGGGAGAGACTAGAAAAGTCCTGCTAGTCTTCTAGGGATCATTTAGTGTTGTGTGTAAGTTCTGGATAAAATGCAAAATTTTGTAGTTGAACTATGTCAATGCCAAGTTATGGCAATAATTTTGAACATGACAGCTACTAGGCAAACATAGCTCGTCTCCACACAAGCAAATTCTTTTGCCTGTATGAAGATATAAGAAGATTGTCAAAAAGGAGGAAATAAGGGTATTAATAAAATGAAATAATTAATGATAATAATAGAATAGGAGTAAATAAAAATCAATGAACATAGCTCTTAATATGGTGATAAAAAAGGAACTTTTAAGGAGCCTGAGTTTAGAAAGTTTGTTGAAGAGATTACATTGATAAAATTGATACTTTTGACATGTTGGTATGGTCTGAGTGGGATGTTGCACTTGGGCTGTTATGAGAACATAAGCGATAAAACTGATAGATGATTTGTGAGCAACACCTCAGGGAAACCCACTGTTTCAGTGATCTGACTGAACTTTAATGAGACTTTTAGTAAAGATTGCTTTTGGGCCATGGAGTAGAACTAGGAAACAAGGAGATTTTTACTCAAGAACAGGCAAAACTAAGTTATGCAGTATTGAGTATAAGAGACAAATGTTAAAGGTTTCTGTTATGAATAGAAAAATTGCTTCCAAAATGATTGGTAAGGACAATACTGCAAAAAACAAAATGAAACCAAACAAACAAAACCAACAAAAACCCCAACATCAACAACAACAACAACAACAACAACAACAACAACAACGACAACGACAACAAAGAAAATAAAGAAAACCCAAACAAAATCAAACAACACTCCCCTCCCCCAATTACTTTTCTATTTCAGACAGAAATCAACGTTAAGTATGAAGTTTTTTTCGAAGAACTTTCAATTGGGAAAATAAATGCTGAATAGTACTTTATGCCTTTCCTTTCTAATAGGCCATTAGTCCAAATCAGAAGGAAGTTATGAATACAAGAGATGAGGATTTTAATTGAATGGGTAAATAAATTAACACTAATTAACTAAGGGTTTTCAATGTTATAGTTAGTCAAAGAGTCAAAATTTAGCTATCAAAAAGTTGATAATTTTGCTAAAACTCTATCTCACTTCTAGTTCTGTAGTAAAGAATTAAATAAATAGAAATAAAAGATAACAAATAGCAACAAGAAACAAAATGGAAAACAATCCTAGCTTCCAAGTTCTATTGATTTTTGAACTGCAGAAAATGGGTGAGGTAATTTAAAACACCACAGGAAAAAAATTCAGTGTGTGCTGGTAACATAACTCAGAGAGACTTTAAAGTAATTTTGGGACATGCCACCATATGTAACCTTTAAAAATATATAAAATAAAATTGTTAATTCTTGCTGAACTGTTTAGTACCCATATCTATTCTGTAATAACTAAAAATGCACAAGATTTTACACTCTCTCATATAAAGATGATGAAACACATTAAACTCATCTACTGAGGTGGGAATATTATCATAGAATCATTGAATTGTTTAGTTGAAAAAGAACTTTAAGAGTCCAGCAGTTATACCAGCACTGCCAAGCCCACCACTAACCTGCATCCTTAAGTGTCACATCTACTAGTCTTAGACTTCCAGGGATGGTGACTCTACGTCTGCCCTGGACAGCCTGTTCCAGTCCTGGACAACCCTTTTTTGTGAAGAATTTGTTTCCTAAGTTCTAGCTGGGTTTTGCTTCTTCTAGTTTTCTCCCTGAACAACCTCACCTAGTTTTCTCCCTGAACAACCTCACCATATCTCTGTCACCCTCTGTTGCCTGCCTGTTTTTCCAGAGGTGATACACTCTCCTTTTTTCCCCACATTGCAGCCAAAGCTGTCTATTNACTCTCCTTTTTTCCCCAAATTGCAGCCAAAGCTGTCTATTCAGACAGGCAAATCTCCTTCCCCCCTGGATAACCTTTTGCCACATGGCTCAGCCTGATCCTGTATCTTCAAGATTTCTTTCTTGAAGAATATCCAGCCTTCCTGTGCTCCTTTGCCTCCCAAGGGACTCTCTCAACATGACTCCTAAATAGGTCATAGTCTGCCTTCTCCAGAAGTAGCAGGTGGCAGTTCTGTTGACCTCTCTTTACTTCTCTGAGATGTTAAAACTATTATCTCATGATTGCTGAGTCCAAGAGAGTCTCCCACCACCACATCTCCCGCCAGTCCTTCTCTGTTCACAATCTGCAGGTCCATTGAGGCACCTCCCCCTGGTGGTCTTGTTCAGCAGCTCAGCAGCTGTGTCAGGAAGGACTCCTCCACACTCCAGGAACTTCCTAGATTGCTGCTCCCTGCTTTGTTGTATTTCCAGCAGACATTTGCTAATCTTATGTATCCCATAAGAAACAAGGGACAGTGATTGTGACACTTCTACCAGTAGGGAGGACTATATAATCTATGATATTCATCTGTTAAAAAAACAAAAAAAAAGTAAAAAAACTTATTTTTAGACATTCTGAAAGGACTGGACAAGTTCCTTGGAACATAATAAGGGATACTGCATGTGTTAAATAGCTAGATAACATGATTTTATGAAAAAAAATATCAGGACTGATTTGCTAAGAAAACACTCAGATGGCTCTCTGGGCAGTGTGGATACATCTCACAGCCAACCTCTCACACCTACAAATAGTCTATATGGAACGAAATGCAATCACTTGTGATACGATCTTGCTCTTATTTTTCCTGTGTTACCATTTTATCTTTACATGGGACTACAGACTGCTTGCTGTATGAGGTTGTGAGGGAGAAGGAAACAGACATGGAATCATAAAAACATTAGACAGAATACAAAATGCAAAAGTCAAGAAAATAATAGATTTATAAAACAAGGATATGAGTTCCTTTTTGATTTGGAAGAACTGTTTACCTACCTCTGAACTTACACCTTTACAACAACTCAAGAGGATCATGGAAATATAATTGTTAACTGGAAATTGGGCTAGAAAGGCAAGATAATGGAAAAAACCCCAAATTTTATTAAACCGTGTGAGAAACCCACTTATCTGATCTAGAAAATTAAATATGATTTATAATATAATGCATCAGAAAAATCAATAACAGAATATGTTAACATAAAATAAAAATTGTAGCAAGTTAATGTAGATTTTTTGAATAACAGTATTGACCGAAGATTCTAATCAGCAAAATGCATGAAGGTTAATCCAGAGCATGCTTAGGAATAAATGAATTCAATTTGAATGTATCACTAAAATTATTTTTTGATCTAATGGAGTGATAATTGAATTCTTTTTCTAATCTGAAGCAGGGGAGATAGTAGTACCACAACATAATTACTTGTCTGGTTAAATACATCGTCCTTTTTTTTTGTGGAAATAATTTGCTTTCAGATTCATGCTGAGAAGCTACCAGATCCTCTTTATCATAATATGATTTAACAAAATGTAGCATTCCTTCTTCATCAAATTAAACCAATTTGTAAAATTAAAGAGTCTTTGGGTCTCAGCTCTTCAATCATCCTCTATTGTTACACTCAGATGAAATAACAGGGCATTAAAAATAAAACCTTCAAAAAGGGACTGACTATCTTTTTTTATAAGTAGGACTTAAAGGAGAAGAAAATAGGGAGAAGATGTCCTGCAAGATGGAAATCACTCAAAGGATTTCGTAAGAAATACACAGCCGAAATACTTGGATTGTTGGATCTCTGTTACAGACACCTCAGGAATGCCTGAAGCCAGAGCAACTTATTCCAGCAGAATCACAGAACCTTACAATCATTAAGTTGGAAAAATACCTCTAAGGTCATTGAGTCCATCTGTTAACTCAGCACCACTGTATTCACCACTAAACCATTTCTTCAAATGCCACACATACTTTTTGAATGTTCCCAGGCATGGTGACTCCACTGCTGCATTGGGCAGCCTGTGCCAGGACTTGACAACCCTTTTGGTGAAGCAATTTTTCTTAATATCCAATCTAACCCTCCCCTGGCGCAGCCTGAGGCCATTTCCTCTCATCTTGCAAAGCCTCAGGCTGGGTAACTCTTAGTATCAGAGATATTGACCACAACCCCCTCAAAAGCCTCCTCATGTAACAGAGCAGGGTAATTGATTCTAAGTCTTATTTTGTTTTTGCCGTTGTTTGCAGTAAGGCCTGATGTGAAGACAGGTATGTACTTACTCAACAGATCACTAGCACATGCTCTCTCACATCTGTTACTACTGGAAAACAATAGGGTTGCTTGTTTATTTTGAAAGATTCCTGCTGTATCTCAGGCTCAGAATTATCAGCCCTATAATGACATTTAGAAATTGGGATCTTCTGATGTTACACACATTTTTAATATTTTCTGAGTTGTTGTCTCACAGGCTCTGATTTGAGAGGTGATTCTTATTCAACACACCTCACTGAATAAAGTAGGCAAAGATGGCCCATATGAGAGAATTATATAATCATAGAATGGTTTGAGCTGGCAAGGACCTTAAAGACCATCTCACCCCAACCCATTGTCATGGGAGGACTTTTTCCACTTTCACTTCCACAGGTTGCTCCAAATCCCATCCAATCTTGAACACTTTCAAGGACAGGGCTGCCACAGCTTCTCTGGACAACCTGTTCCACCAATGTTTTTCTCTATGATGTTCTTAATCAGTGTTTCTCTTAATTAGACTTTTTTCCATAGAACTCAGTTGCACTGATTATTTCAGGAGACTGTGGTAACTAGATCCAGGTTAACTAATAGTTCAGCCCAGTAAGAGCAGTTCTACAGAGCAAAACAGTTGATGTTCAGGACCTGATGTGTGTGCTTTGAGATTTAGAGGGCTTTGCTCCAAACCATGATCTGGTCCTGTCCTTTATACCCATCAGCATTGTACTGGTGTGCATCAGTGTGGTACTACAGACCATTTTCTAAGTCCATCTAGCGTGATTTCACTTGAAAGGAACCCAGTACACACACTCCAGGAGACTGCCTGGAGTAACCAAATCTGAGGTTGTTGCCTAAGCATGGTGAGATATTGCCTTGCAAAAGGACCTGTTTCATCTCAAGTGAAACTTTCTCTCATAAGTCATTCAGGTTCCATATTTATGAGAATATTTGGCATGTTTTGTTTGAAAGGCTGGTCCCTAGGTGCTGTTTTGTTTTAAGGAGTTGCACCCAAACTTCTAAAGGTTTTCTGTCCCCTACATGTCACAGAAAAGTTAGGCAGCTCATTGCTTATATGTTTCTGGGGCTTGCCAGTTTCTTTGTCATTGTGTCTGCTTTCAAGTTCTTATCTACAAGTAATATATATTGGGGAAAACATCCTGTCTTTCCTTTCAAAGTTATAATACCTCTATGTGGATCAATTGTTTCTAGAGACAAAGTGATTCACAGCAAGTGTGGAAGGCATCTCCAGTGACTTTCAAGGAGGGTCTCACTCCTGCATCCTGACAATGTTTTTTAAAATTCAGGTCCAAATCTGGACTCTACCACTACTCAGTAAATGGTGGACTTGCAATATTTTAGAGGAAACTTAGGAGTAAACTTAAATATTATGCATGCATCAGTGCCAGTCAGGTTTGAGCCACCTGAAGAGCGAACACTTGTCCCCCACACCATAATGTTTCTACCATGCATTTGACTCTGATGCTAGTTCTCCAACTAGCATTGTAGTGAATTCAACCTGGATGCTATGCAGCTGGTGAACTGATGAAAATAATATTGCTGTATTACTAACTGGCTGAGCCAAAGGTAAGTAAATAAATTGTAAAAGTAGCAAGAATCTTTTAGAACTTGAAATTCATTTCAGTAAAAAATCTCTCTCTTTAAGGACTTCTTAATTTTTCCATGAAAAAATAATAAATAAGTAAGTAATAAAAAACCACACTGAACAAATGAATAAATAAATTCAAGGTATTTCATGTTTAGCCTCAGTCTTTGTTGAGGACTCGTTGGTGCATATTAACTTTAAATGAAAGTTCTGTAATCCACAAGCATAATTATCATTCACCTAATGAGTTTACAGCTGCAAAGGCCAGTGTAGATTGGCATTTTAACATTTCTTCATGAGGTCTGGGCAGATTTGAAGGGGAGGAGGTAAAAGTACAATAACCGTAAATGTAACACTCAGACAACTGGTCTATTCCTCTACAAAGGCAGTTAGAGTTAAATGAAAATTTATAAATTTAAAGGATGGAAATTCTAGCTAGACATTTTATTGCTAAAAGTAATTACCTTTCATCTCTGTTTCTGCCACCTCCCCCAGTCTGCGCTCACTGTCTAAAATAGATTGATGGAACGGTTTAGAATTCTCTCTGAGCTCCAGTGAGATTATATCAATTATTTAGAAGTGCTAAAATTTTGGCAGGGACATAATCCACCTTCTCACTTTGAAGACAATCTGGAGATTAATACAAACATGCATTAAGGGAAGAAATTCAGTCAGGGTAAAGCTAGTGTGACAAAATGAACACTTGTACTCCACTATTGCAGCATGAGGAGCAGAGAATTAGCTGTCAGATGATAAACAGGATGAATTGCCTGCTTGTCATATCAAAAGCTTTTAGCTTTAATCTGAAGATAATGGATATATGGAGAGTTTTACAGTGATAAAGTCAAATTTTGGGAAGTTTAAAATAAAGTGTCCTGCCCTTTGATAAAAGGATTACTGAATACCTTCTAAGATTTTACGTTGTTTATTTGCTGTAAACAGTTCAGATCAGAACATATATCCCAGCAGGCTCTATGTGGGAGAGTGACATTTTGGCCAGGTTATGAGTCTTTATAGAACGTTTTGTATAAAGATATGCATAAATATTTTTTGATGTGATATTTGTAACAACATATACTGGATTGTAAAGACAGAGATAAACTTTCCTTGAGACATATTAAGAATGTATCCAACACCAGGAAATTGGGATGTAAACACATGATCCTTGCAAAGACAGCTGTTGATGTTTAAGACTGCTGTTGACCACCATTAGTTCATTACCATCTTCCTAGCAGAGTCACAGTAACAGATCAAAAGAGTGCTTAAAATCAATTTCACTGTGGTAAGTCAGCATAATAGGCCTTTAAATCAGGGAGGCTGCTGATTTAAACCAGTCTATCTGACATTCTGCTGAAGCAGTCTAAGAATATTTGTACATTAGGTTACCACAATCCAGCTCTGGGAATGACAACAACTTTAGAGCAATAATGAACAAACAAGGCAAAAACTACATAAGCTGCTCTATCCTGGCTTACAACTACAAGAATTTCTGTGTCCATCCTTGGGTCAGTCATTAAAAGTCAAATTAGAAAGTATATTTCTGAACATAAGTTTGACTAGTGACAAATTATCACAGTCTGAAAAGCAAATCCAGTCTCTTCAGGTTATCATATGTATAATTATGCAGGTGAAAGTAACATAAATAGTTAACAATTGATGTGAAAAAAAAAATTTGCCTAAGTATAC
>VXBX01005614.1:27343-38303 GCA_013400415.1 Scytalopus superciliaris
AAAAAAAAAAGATGAAGAGTGGAAACTCTGAACACCTGGTATGTGTTGGATTTTTCTCATAACCTGTTAAATGTCTTTATGGTAAACTCTTAAATCTCTTAAAACAAAGCAAGCTAACTGTCTTTCAGACTCCCCATGCACAAAGAAGGTCTTGCACAATTAAAAGTTGCCTTTTTCCCCCCCTTAAGTACATACACTGGTCTAATAAAAAGCCAGTATCCCCTTCCAAAAGCCTTGCACCCTTTATTTTTTACAACGACCACAGCTGTAGTGTAATCTTGCTGCAAGCTGTTGTACAGCTGTTACACAACATTCCTGTCTGCTGGCTCAGAGTTTTAGGCAAGAAGTTTTCATTTCTTAAAACAAATATAAATTATGTATAAGTTTATGGGTATTGCTATATCTAAGTATACTGTATCTTTTCATATTTTGGTGCCAGTAAATTGAAAGATTATTTTTACTTCACATTGAACAGTCTGCAATTATTAACACAGTCTAATAAATAATAGTTGATAATCCAGCTGTTGGCATCAGAAACTCTTGAATTTTGTTCAGCATCAGTTTGTCTTTGAAGTTTAACACTGCCTTCTTTAGGAGGATACGTCTCACACAGAGATGTTACATACTGCAGGGCAAGAGTGGTGTTTCAGGTTTGAAAAAAAATGCAGACTTTTCACTGTGGTATTTTTTGCACTTTCACAGGAGATACTTACACACTGTCTAGGAGCCTGGGTCAGACCTCAGGCTCTTCATTCCACTTTTATCTGTTTCGGTGCTGCTTTTGATGCTGGCAGTTAAATTCTCTCTGAGTTTTGCCACTCCTTGCATTATTGTGTTGTCTTCATTATCTGTTTAGTCTCTCAGACATCTTTTTCCTTTCAGATTTTTCCTCTCATTGTCCATAAATCCCTCCTAGGCCTGTATAGAAAACTCTCTTCTTTTTAACTTTTGCATCTGTAGGTGATATCATATCCTATCATGATCTTCACTGCAATAAGTATCCCTAAAATTCTATTTTTCCTATTCCGAGCCTTTTTATATCTAGGATATAGCTTTCTTTTATTTCAGCCTAAATAAAATAAATCATGTACACTGACCTTCTTGAATCTTGTCATAATGTTCATTCTCAGACAAGATGAAGGGATGTCACTCAGGAAACACAAGATACCTGGGGCCTCGGGCAAATATCAAAGGCTCTCTTCAGTTATCAGAGGGCTTAGAGTTACAGATAAGTTTTAGTTTAATAAGAATTTCTCTCTTCTAGATATAAGCAAATCACAGTGAAAATACTGTTGTTTACTTGTGTGCAGTATTTCAGGGCTAGGGATTTTCTTCTCATTCCCAATATTGCTAAAGCTCTCTTCCCCTCATCTTCTTTGCAAATATCTTACTTGCCTAATACTTAATTTTTGTAGTGTTCCATTCCTTACTGAAACTGTCTCCCAGCAAATGGATAGTAAAGTCATCCATGCCTTACAGAGATCATAACTCATAGAATCACAAAATTATTTGGTCTGGAAGGGATCTTAAAGCCCGTCTTGTCCCAAACCCCTGCCATGGGCAGGGACACCTTCCAATAGCCCAAGTTGCTCCAAGCCCCAGCCAACTTGGCCTTGGAAACTCCCAGGGATGGGGCAGCCACAGCTTCTCTGCCCAACCTGTGCCAGGGCCTCACCACTCTAATAACCAGTGAAAAAAAGGAAGCAAAGAGAAAAACAGGTAAGGTAACTTTAAAAAGATCATCAGCAAATAGAATGACACCTACTTGTTAGTGATTTAATCATCATGGTTGTTCCGAATCTTTCTTCTACAATACAGATATTAAAACATTTCAAGATTGACTTGATAATTGCTTCTCAAAGACAGCAACCCTCTTGCCATGCATGGCTAGGAGGAACAATCCAGGTGGTTTTTCACAGGTGAGCCAACAGCAGGCTGTAGCTTGACGTCAGTCCCAAAATAAGAGCTCTGATTGTTTTCCTTTAGGCACAAGGAAGAAGACTAAAGGCTGAATATATCTCTTTGAGTAGGGCCATGCACTCTTATTCAAATTTTATCACATCCTAAGACACTGCATTCTGTATAAAAAAATTATTTGGTGTTCAACTAAAGAATTATAAAATATGATCATTAGGAAACAAAGCACAAAACACCTCATGTCATCAGACTTGCAAATAGACTGTGATTTAGAAAACAAACAAATAGGAAAGCTTTGGTATATTTCCAAATTGACTTGGAAGGATGAGAGCAATGATCTCTGGATCACACTGGATATTGTTTTCGTTGCTAAATTATTATGTGATTATTGTTTAGAAATGGTGAGTTGTTGTCTGGTGATGTTAACTATTTTGCTTTTCTGAAGAGATAAATTAAAAGCTGAAAGCTGTTCCTTCTATTTTTTTGTTTTCCTGAGATTAAGGATTGTTGAAAAAAAATGAAGTTTTTTTTTGTTGGTTTTGATTCTGTTGTTGGGGGGCGCTTTTTTTTTTTTTTTGTTTTGTTTGGGTTTTTTTGGTAGAGTTGTGAGATTGCGTCTGCTCTAATTGCGATTTAATTGCCACTGAAGACTGCCAGTTGTCCAATGTGAAAGAAAACTGTCATCAAGTTTGCCAGGAAAAAAGGAAATTTCTGTTCTGTAAAATGAGGAGATTAAAGTTTCCAGAATTTTCTTTTTTCTTAATGCAAAAGAGAAGGGAAATATTTCATGCCTACCTGAACTGGTTCAGTCACCTCTGATTGGAAACAGTGATTTAAATCTCAATCTTTTCCCTTCATAAGAATGCCCTGAGGAATTTTGTGGCAAAGATAATTTTTGATCTTGACAAAACTGACTTTTCCACTGATGGATGTTTTGGGACTTATATTGACACTGTGTGAATGAACACAGCTGAAAGCAACTGGCTGGGCCAGCATTCATAACCTCAGAGGACTCACCACAAAATGACTGCTGTACCCTGACCTTAGAGAACATTTCAGGAGGCCAGGGTTCAATCCCAGGATAAAACACAGTAGGGGAAGACTGAAGCTGTGTGCACTATGATAACACTGCTATTTCCAAAGCTCACAGTCTCTTCAACTGGAAATCTAAGACACTTCAGATTAAATGATCTGTAAATGCCCAGTGGCAAAGTGGTCCAAACCTTAATCTGCCTTTTGAATCCACATCTAGTGAATAGGGCTGATAGCACACAGGAGACAACAGCTATGAAACATTTGGTTTTTATCTCAGACTCATTTTATTCCCCGAAGTTCTATGTTCTCAATATGTTTTACCCTATGTATGTAAGCTTTACAGACAAAATATAACCTCCCTTGTCTATCTGCTTACATTCCTGGTCCAAATTATTAGCAGACCTTACAACCAGAGAAGCAATGTTACTAAACAGACTCAGATGGAGTGTTCTTAGAGTCAAAAGTTTATAGGTATGGAGAGTAGTTATTTATCACATCTGAGCAATGGTTTAAAGAAGGCAGGAGAATGTAGGTAATCAAAAGATAAGAGGGATAGAGTTCAGGCTGACCTCTGTGCATCTCACTACTGGAGACACATTATGAGTAAAAATGAGAATCCATAAATTACAAAGACAGGCTGGTGCTACTGGTGTACCACAAGTGGAGAGAGTGAACACATGATTCTGGTTTATCAAAAGACCAAAAGTCCTCAAGCCCTAGCTCAGTCCTTGAACCAGTCTCTAAATCAAAGCCACTCTTTGGACCCAAGAACTGTTTCTCTCTTTTTCACTTTTTTCTTCCCCCCCGCCCCTATCAATACAACAGTAACTTGCAGCTAGTCTTTTATTTGTGTACCTTCTACTAGGGGAAAAGTTATTACCATTTTGATGAGGTGGCCTTCTTAATAAAAAAATTATCAACATTTTAGCAGAGTGGATATTGAGACAGTTCCCTGATGGTAATGGATGCAGAATCTGGCTTCAAGGCCTCTGTCTTGTGGATTGCAGCAGTCCTTCCCATTTTCTCTGAGAATGGAAAACAAACTTTTTTTTTTTAAATCTCTGATCTGTATGTTGATATGATTCTTTCATCTGCAACAATTTATTAACTAAGGACTAGGATAACTTATTCCTCTATTCCCTGAATCCTGATAGAAATATGCACCATTTCTAAATTTCTCACATTTTCTTTTACTATTAACTTCCCTGAAGATCCCAACCTCTTTGTTATTCTGTTGAGACAAACAGTAAAAACAGAGCCAAGTCATGTGGAGATCTTCTTAGCTTGTTTATCCTTGGATGTTGTGATGCATCACGGATTTTTTTCACATGGGTTTTGGTTTCCCCTTCAGCAACTTAAATCTAAAAATACTGACCTCACCTATGTCCTACTGCAGGTCCCCACTTGAGGCTGTCAGCAGCACTTCTCCAATGCTTTCTGCAATCAATCCTTCTTTTCTTCTCCACCTTCTCCATCTTTCCCCACCAGCAGTTTCTAAGCCATCCTGTGTTTATGAGAGGTCCTGTTCTTCATGACTAGGACACTTTGCAGTAAAGGTTAAAATTTTCCCACTCCTCACAAATGATATGTGTCCACACACATTCAATAACAGCACCAAGCAGCAAAATCAAGAAATTGAAAATTTTAACTGTTACATTTATACAATTATTGTTTTATATAGTACTTTAATAAAGTATTTAATTTTATATGACTATTTACTTTTTATCATGCAGTTTCCTCCTAAATAAAATTCTTTTGCTCCATTACTCTTTTTCATGCCTTCTGAATCTTCCTTTATTGTTTTCTTACTGCAGGGGAAAAAAAAAAAAAAAAGCCTGAAATACCAAAAAATAGGAACAAAAATTGAAACGGTGCTCTCTGTTAAAACTTATTGTTCTTTGAATGCCACTATTATTTCAATTAACTGGTTGAAGTACAGAGATATAAAGAGTTCAAAATAGTGAAAATACCCTTCCATGTCTCATTTAATTACATCTATTTCTTTATGTTTTAAATTGCTAAATTACTTTAACTCAGCTCCTAAAGAATTTTAAGGGTGACCTGTTACAACTTGGTATAAGAGTGATAAATAATTAAGATCACACTTCCGCTACAAGAGCAGAAATAGGAATACACACACTAAATGGGGGAATTACCAGATTTTTTCATTTCAAATAGAAATAGCCCTTTCATTTCCACTACTTTACCCCACATAATCATCACTTGGCTAGGGTCAAACCCAAACCCCTTTTCATGTCACTGCTCAAACTCAGAAGGGCTGTGTAAAGATGATTCTCTCTTGCTACACAGAAGGGCAGGGCAGAGAAGATCAGACTCCAAGTCTTTGTCCGTCCTTACTCCTGGCAGAAAGTTCAAGCAGTTCATAAAATATGTGAATAAAGGAACATATTAATAAGGTTTTAGATAAGAACAAAAGAGTTTGTCAAACCTGGCTATCTTACCTAGTCATAGACAATGTTGTGGACTTCCCATTGCTGGAAAAGTTCAAGGTCAGGTTGGGCACTGCTTGGAGAAACCTGGTCTAAAGAAAGGTACACCTGCTCATGGCAGGGAGTTGGAATGAGATGATCTTTAAGGTCCTTTTCAACACAAACCATTCTGTGATTCCATGAGTGGACCACAGAGGGTTTCCACGCAGCACCGTGGTCTCTCCCTTGAGGCCTTTTGCGAGACTTTCTCCCGCCACTCCAGTAAACACAACATCCTGAAGCCCTGAAAAATCAAAATTCAGTTCTTTCTGTCAATGAGGATGGTATGTAATCCGAGTGGAAATCTACAATGAAGATACCAAATTAGATAGACTGCTCAAAATTTTATTTCTTTCTCTGCTCAGCCACTCTCCTGTGCCACACAGATCCCTTCTCCATTCAGTCTGTAGGTTAAACTATGATAAAGTGACAGCCACACATCTAGCACAGCTTTCTGAAATTTTTAAAGCTGTCACCAACATACTTAAATCATATCTTCATGTACAGGAGATATGTAAAAAAATGCTCCTTCAAGAGCACATTCTGGACATTGCGCAAGTCAAAGAGGCCTCCCTCGACTTCAGACCCCAAAGGTAGGGATGTAATTGAAGGCAGCAGCAGCTGCAGGAGTTGTCGGCACTTTTGGCAATTAGGAAGAGCTTTGAAGCACATGGGATGCATTTATTGTTATGGAAACTCTCTGTATTAGAGGCCCTGATAAATACAGCAGAGCAAGAACAGGATTGAATGTTCCTAGAAAAAAAAATGGGTTTTTTTGAACTCACAGGATTAAAAGATCTTCTGTGCCTGGGAAGTTGTGTGGGTGGCAGGACAGAACCAGATGTTTGCCCAAGCCTCATTGATGTTTATCCTCCATATTTTTATTAAAATCAGAGCTGAAAAAGCACACAGTCTGAAAGTCTGGATTTGGGTAATTTTGTGGATGGGTTGAGTAACACTTGTCTGTCATATTATATTTTGAAGTTATATAAAAAGCTTTAACTAATTATATCCTATGGATTCTCTCTGGATCTCTGATGCTTTAGAAGAAAACAAGTTAATAGCACTCTGATAGCTCACTCTTCTCCTATAAACATCCTATAAACATTTACTACCCAGTGATGAAAAGTAAAAAAAATAAAATTATAATGAGTCTTTATATGGGGGAAATGTCTTCTTTTCCTCTTTCAAAAGCACTTTTTGAGAGCTTGTTCTGTCTCCCACAACATCTGTGATTGTCCAGAAAGCATTATTTTGTATTTCACTGAGATCCACACATAACATTGCACAAGATGTTAAAAATGTATTCTCTTAATTTTTCTAGTTAGCTGTTGGAATCTTTGAGGTTTTTCATTGTAGTGTACATCCTGGACATATGACTTTTGGAGGAGGAGTTAGCAGAGTTTTATACTTTCTTTTCCATGTTATTCAACTCACCATATTTATTGTTTGTACTAAGGTTTGCTGTGATTTAGAGGTTCTCTGGCTCTCCTCCCATGTGAATTAGCATGTCTGAGTGCCATGGATGGCCGTGCCAATGAGGACAGTGCAGTATGTTGTACTCAATGATCTTTCCCAGCTTAATGATTTTATAACTGTCTGGGTAGGAATATTATTCCCTTCATGATAGTAATTGTTAGGAGAAAGTGTACAACCTGAATTACATGAGAAGTCAGGTGCTTTCTGGTTGTGTCCTCTGAATGTTTGGGGTTTGCTGTGCATCTCAGGGTTTATTTTGAAAAGTAATTTTGATACTTTCCTTTTCCTTTTTTTTTCCTTTTCCTTTTCCTTTCAGCAGGAAGCAAGTGTGCTAAAATGAGGCATGGCAAGTTACATACTCAGTCAGAGATGATGCTACAGTAAGAGTGGAATTTTGAATTAATATTTTTTTTTTTCCTTTTGTCAAAATGTTTTAAATTACTACTTTTTTAGCATTTTATTTCTGAATAGTGTTCAAACTTTATGGAAAAGAACTAAAAATAGAAATGCAATTTCTGAGACAGCATAATTTGAGCTGAGAATTAGAATATTTCACTTAAATATACATGTCAAAGCAAAATTTAGGTTCTTTTCAAAATAATAATAATAATAAAAAAAAAAAATCGGTATTTTTGCCTGAAAGAATTCAGCAGAACAAATGCTTATTTCCCAGACATTTTTATCAACTGAAATATCCATTTCTATATTTTTATTTTTTTATAAGAGTGTTTTGGATAAAGCCAAAAAGTGCCTGCTTTCAGCAATAAAACTTTTGTTTCCTAATTTGTAGACAGATGGTAGATTTCATGTCTGCTCCATTTTATACCTCCCTTTCAAATGAACTAGCTTTATGTTTTTTTACTCTTGTAGTGTTCAATAAGTAGTGACACTCATCTTGAATTTTTTCCTCCTGCTCCGATTAAGGGTTGAGACCCTTAGGAAAGACTGTGGGTGTCAGAGTTCTAAGAGAAACACCTGCAGATTTGGATGAGACATGCAGCCACCTGCAGACAGAACTGACACATGCTCAGAAGGGTTTTTTTTTTCTTCTCTTTTTACTCACAGCATCTTTTGCAGTGTCTTTTGCCACATTGGCTGTCCTCGTCTTTCATCTGCACCTCCCTTTATTTATAAGTTCAGAGATAAAAGCACCTGCCTTAGCAGTGGTCTTTGCCATCATCCTCGGTGCAAGCAGGAGGAAATCCTTCTCTTTGCACTTGAGCTCATTGCACAGACTAGTCAGATCTTTCATCCTGAAGATGTTGATGGGATCTTACACAGCTGCAGATTTGTGGAGAGATAGACTATAATGCTTCATTATAAAGCATCCAGGACCATGATGAATAGCTCTAATTCCCACATATGGCATTATTCCACAGAAAATTGTGCACCCTGCTTGGACCAAGCATTCATTCCATCATTCCAATTGCAAATGAACTTCAAAGGATATAGCAGGTATACAGGAATTTATTCTGATGTCTGTGGAGCAATATTCAGCAAGGTTCAGCCTCCAAACTGCTGAAAACTATTTTGAAAACCAGATACAAAAATATCTGCTGAAAAGCAAGACTCAGTGGAGATTTCTTGTAAAATTCAGAATAGCAGTTTTAAAACACTTACTTAATTAAAGTACCTTTTTAAAGGTCCTTAAGATCTATCCGCAAAATAAGTCATCCCAATGCTTACAAAAAAGCTGCCTACACTAAAAAGCTATTTATTGATGTTTCTGTCTATAGCATCTCTAAATAAACAGAAAATTTCACAGAGTTGGCATCTTCATGTCCCCTGGTCAATAACCATAGCCAGAGTATTTATAATATAGTGCATGTGATATAAAAACAGGTAGTGGGGTTTGTTTGGGGTTTTCAGGATTTGTTAGTTTATTTGTGTGTGGGGGGGGTTTGTTGTTTTTTTTTTTGTTTGTTTTTTTTGTTTGGTTGGTTTTTTTGTGTTTAAGTGAATGTATTTGGATTGAAATTGCACTCAGATGAAGACTTCGTTTCTACATCCTACCCACTAACTTACATGTTAGTGAAGCTTTCCAACATCTTCTGTTCAAGTGGCACAAATATCTTATGGTCAGAGACTGAGCAAGAGGAAGTATAACCTGTATTTCACTGATTCACCAGCAAAAGGAGTCCCAGTGTTATTGATGCACTTATTGATCAAATTGCCCTTAAAGAAAATACATGAAGATAACAAGCAGAAGATCTGGCACACAAATGTGTCTCTTCTTGCCCTGGGGCTCACACTGCTTTTCTGGAGATGATTCGTGCACTCACTCCTCATCACTCATGCTAAGGTAGACCCAGACTCCTTAATTAACTCCCTGAACACAAAGGTGAAATGCAGAGCAACAAAATTCCCAAAGCAGAGGCTGCTGAACAAAGAGAGGGCTGTGTCAGTCAGCAAGGCTTGGCCCTGACAGCCAAGCATGGGCACCTGTGTCAGTCAGTGCCACAGCTCGAGACACAAAACCCAGTTTTGGAATTTCAGCTGTTTGACCACAGATGACTGGAGCAACTTTTAATTATTTATTTTTGAAACAGGAAAAGTTACTGTCTCTAAATATCTTGCTGGACTATGATCCCCAACACAGTTCCATGATTTGGCAGCTACCCGCATTTCTTTAATTGTCTTTGACTGAATTCCAATTCCTTAATTACAGGTGGCTCTATTTGATAACAATACCTTCTGAGGAATGAGCAAGTCCTTTAGATTTCTGAGGCACGGAAAAGATACTTTACAGGTTAATTGCTCATAGAGCCTCAGAAGATCTATTCTAGCCCTGTTAAGATGGTTTAGATTTCCAGAAATGTTAATCTAAAAAAAAGGCAACACTTCTGTGTGACTCTTTGAGCATCTTGGTCAATCTCACAATTTGACCATATCAGAGAATATCTTTTCTGAAATAGTTTTCTGCCAGATTGATCTGAATTGGCTCAGAGATGGGGTCCCAAGAGAGGCAAACAGGCAATAAGTAAGAGGGCTCTGATGGCAGAAAGTAAGACTATTCCTTTCATGTCAGTCATGTTGCTGGGAACAAGTCAGAGGAATAGAAATTAATTTGAGTTACAAATGTAGATCATCTTTTCTGACATTAGAACATTTATAGCAAAGCTATTATTGATTTAAGAAAAAGAAAGGCAAAATATTTTATAAAGTGAATCTGTTACAGTTTGTTCCTACAGTTGTTTTTAGCTTTTTAGGAACTACAAAGTGAAGTTGTAACCCTACATAAGTAGGACTGATCTAAGTTCAGTGAAAATAAGTCACACTAAAACTTACTGAACAACGTGTGAGGATATAAAAACTGCAAAACACAGAAACCTCCAAAGTGATAAGGCTTAATCCTAACATGATAGGATGGCTCCTTTCCAGACAGGCCTTATTTGCCATTGACAAGGCTGTGGACTCCTGTCTCCACCAAGGAGATAGAAGGTTTGCCCCAGCTGGAACCAAAACCAGTGTAGCAACATCTATTGTTTCCTTTGCTCTCTGTGGTCATAAATGTGGATTCCTCTGTCCCCTCTTAGTTAACATAATGTGTTCTAATTGTAATGTCCCATCCCAGTTCTTAGCATAACTCAGCCTCCTCATTGTAATATGTCTATATACATCGAGATTTGTAATCAATAAACAGATTCTTGTCCACTGCCGCTGGATAAGGGTCTCGTTTCTGACTGTTACAACAACGTTATAGTGAGATACTTAAAAAAGAGGACATAACATTCATAAACCAAGCTGCAAGAGTGATGTTTTAGGATGTATTTTGTCGTATTTTTTCTCACAGGTGACATTTCTGGAAATGACACTTATTCTGTTCCTAACATGTGAGGTTAAGATAAACATGGTAAATAATCCCTTCAAGTTTAGAAAGAAGGCCTGTTAAGTTTGTCTCTTTACCTTTTGTTGAGTAGGCCTGTGACTTCCTGTAGTAATTTCAGCAACTATTTAACAAGGGACATACGTGACGACTTCAGTGGTTTTTGTCAGCCAGGCAAGTATTGAATAGATGTGTTTGTGGGGAACAGAGACAC
>VXBX01005615.1:0-88992 GCA_013400415.1 Scytalopus superciliaris
AGGGGGTGTCTGTGGAGAAGATTCCTAATATTGCCTTTGGAAATCTGCACTCCAGAGATGTTCAGGACCAGCAACCTGGATGTTTGAGATCACTTGAGGAACCTGAACATCCCTGAGTGTATGGGACCCAACAGGATGCACCCCTGAGCCCTGAGGGAGCTGGCTGCTGCAGTTGCCAAGACACTCTCCATGGTATTTCAAAAATCATGGCAGACGGGTGAAGTACCAGGTCACTGTAAAAAGCAAAGCATTGCACCCATTTTTAAAAAGGTAGCAAGGACAACTCTGGGAATTACCAACCTGTCAGCCTCCTCCTGTACCTGAAGCAAATTTTAGAGACTTTTGTCATACTTGTTGCTGAGATTTGTGGGTTTGAAGGATAAATTCAGTGGACAGGGGAAGGGCTATGGATGTCAACTACCTGGACTTCTGCAAGGGTCCCCCCAACATCCTTCTCTCTAAACTGGAGAGAGATGGATTTGGTGGATGGGCTGTTGGGTGGATAAGAAATTGGTTGGGTGGTCACATCTACATGAAATCACAACTCCCTGACAGGAGGGTGGAGCCAGGTAGGGAGTGGACTCTTCTCCTTGGTAAAAAGCAACAGGATGAGAAGATGAGGAATCCAGCTGCATCAGGGGAGGTTCAGGTTGGACATTGGGAGGAATTTCTTAATGGAAAGGCATTGGAATGGGTTGCTCAGAAAGGTGGTGGAGTCCCCATCCCTGGAGGTGTCCAAGGAACAATTGGCACTCAGTGCTCTGGGCTGGGAGACAAGCTGGGGATCAGGCACAGGGTGGACTTGATGGGCTGGGAGGGCTTTTCCAAACTCAGTGATTCTGGGGTTCAGAGGGTAGCAGTCGATGGCTCCATGTCCAGATGGATACCAGTGACCAGCAATGTCCCTCAGGGGTCCATACTGGGCCCAGTATTGTTTAACAGCTTCATCAGTGACATTGACAGTGAGGTCAAGTGCACCCTCAGCAAGTTCACAGATGACACCAAGCTGTGTGATGCAACTGACAAACCTGAGAGACAAGATGACATCCAGGGAGACCTGTACAAGCACAAGAAGTGATCCCTCATGAAGTTCAACAAAGCCAAGTACCCCTGTGGAGGCTGGTGTGATCAGCAGGGTTTTGGAGCCTGCCAGTCTCCACTGTCCACCCGGGAGCTGACGGGGATCTTACTGGCAGTGTCAGTGCCACCTGAGCATGGACTCCCTGTTGGCTCCTGTGACCACTGCCCTCCAGAGCCAACACATCTTTGCTTGGTCCCTTGTGGTGTTCCCAGGCGTGTCCCAGCTGGGCTGGGGCAGCAGCACAGGCTGTGCTGTGTGTGAGCTCGAGCTGTGTGTTGGTGCTGTGTGGCAAAGCTCAGCATGAGCTGCAGTGGGGATCGAGCTCAGGACATGCTGATGCACTCATTATTCTCAGGCCTTGAAACCAAACTTTACAGCTGTGGAAGAAACCTGCCTGTGTCCCTGCATTGCCCTGGAGAGAGCAGGCACCAGCAGCACCCTGGGCAGGCTGAGGCCTGCCAGACAGGAAAGCAGGCTGTGGCTACCATTCTCCTCCTCCTCACACTTGGGAGTCACACTAGACATGTCAGCACCTCAGGCACGGTGGGATCCTGTGATCCAGGGGGACTAAGCCCTTGCTCACAGGGTTGTCTCTGTGAGATGTTGCACAGCAATCTAACACCCACCGCCCTTGGACAGCACGCACACCATAAGGGCACTGGATCTTTTCCTGCATACCCATCCCCCACTCAGCTTTTTCTCTGCCATTCTTGGCACAAGAACAGGAAATCTCTTCACATTTTATACCAATGATTGAATTTTTTTACATTGAACTGGAGAGGACCCTGAGAGTCACAACACCTGTGTCAGAGCACAACCCACAAAAGCTCTGCAAACCTGCCCCAAGACACGTCCACCTCCGAGCTCTGAACAGATTTTCCAGGAGGACTTCATCCCCTGGGATGGATAGTCTCACTATGAGAGGTAATCACAGCAGGAGTTCTTTTGGGAAATCTCAGCTTTTCAGATAGGAAAGGTGGACATTAGTGCCTCAGTCACTCAGGGTAAAACTGGGAATACAGAACTAACAATAAAGTTCTTGTCTACCGTAGACTCCAGCAAAAAACTTTGAAAAGGAGACAGTGTTTTCCTTAGATAACTGATAATAACCTGGGTATAATGTGCAGCCAATTTAATACTTAGCAGCTTTATGCCTATAGCAGGTGTTTGCTTTAGAGAGATTTCACAGTACAGAGAGAGGTAAATAGCAGATTTCTTCCTTTAATGGGCCTCAGGCTCATTAAACAACATTTCACTTTCTTGTGCACAAGGTTTTTATTCATTAAAGGGATTCATTCTATTTTCAAGAGTGTTTTTTTCTCTTTTATTGACAATTCACCTAATGTGCTGAAAGTTGCACATCAGAGTGGGGGACAGGCAGTTGCTGTTCCTCTGCTCTCAGTCAGGATGTACTTTCTACCTCCACAAGTGGCTCCTCTCACTCTGAAAACACAACTTGACAAATGTTTTCTGGATTTGTTCTTTCCTGTAAAACAAATTGTGTCTTCAAAAGGCTCTATTTTGCAACCTCAAAACAGGCATGTCATTGCAATCAGCAAACCCAAAAAGGCATGGAATTAACTTTTGAGATGAACCAGCTCAAAATTCAAATTCTAAAATCTCTACAAAATCTTTGAGTTCTGTTTTGTTTTTTCACCCAATATTGATAATTTTTCTTTTCTTGCCTCCAGAATCTGTGCCTGTTTCTGCAGGACAGGGCTGTGTGGAACAGGGGCAGCTGGCATGGGTAAGGTACACACAGGAGGAATCACCTGGGCAAGAAGGAGCCACGAAAAGCAGAAAGCATCAAACGTTGAAGGAGTCAGTGAATGCCCTCAGATGGGCTTTGTTATATCCTAAACCAACAGTCCTGCCCCAGGATCCTGCCCTTACCCACAGGATCCTGCCCTTATGCACCCTTAGCCAGCCTGAGCCTCTTCACCTGAGCCAGCCCAGGCCCGTGGCCATTGCAGGTGTTTGTTTGTACACATGTGATTCAGGTGTCAAGGCCAACACAGGACAGTGGGGAAACTGCTTCTGGTATGTGTGACTCTCCATATTATTTCAGCATCTCTCCTCACAAGGCTGGAACACAGGAAACCAAGAGATTCCCATTCACAGTCCTTCTTCCTAATCAGTGATGGTATCTCCTGCCACCCAAAAGCAGATTTTTTTCTGACATCTGGAGCCAGGCTTGGCATGGAGCAGAGGAGAGCATCTCCCCTGCAGCATCACTGCCAGGAGGATGGGTCACAAAGTCTCTGAGTCTGCATCCAAACCCTTGCAGCTACACACTAAGGACCAGGCAGGGTTTGAAGCCAGCTTCCCCTCTAGGATTTGGTCTTCAGACAATCCAGATGTTGTCACTACAAGCTTGACATCTTCTCCACCCCCCTTTGCTCTTCCATCACCCCCTTCTGACCAGCTCCTGCTGCTTCTGCTCCTTGAGGCTGATTTACAGAGAAACCATGAAGGCTCCTCGTTCCTGATCTCCTAATTCTCTCATGGGATTTGCTGAGCTAAAAGGCAGCTGTAAGGTAGGAATTAAAAACAGCTCAAGGTCCATAACTACAGACAACTGCAGAGGCACAACATGAGTAAACACAGGAAGCTGTTGGAAAATCACAGAATCCCAGAATCATTATGGTTGTAAAAGACTTTTAACATCATCAAGTCCAACTATCAACCCAGTAACACCACTATGTTCACCACTAAACCTTGTTGTCAAGTGCCGCATCCACACATTTTTTTGAACACTTCCAGGGATGGGGGACTCCACCCCTGCCCTTGACAGCCTGTCCCAGGTCTGGACAACCATCTCCATGAAAAAAATTACTAATATCTAATGGAAGCCACCCCTGGTGCAAAACGTTACATACTTTGCTTGTATCAAAATTAAATTTACTGCCAAAGAGTTCTGCCCAGAAACCTTGTTCCTCTGAAAGCCCCTCCATGTCTTCTTAACTACCTCACAATGCAGTAATAGGTCCAACTACAACCCCTGAATCCCAAGTGCAGGCAGTGCAGGAGCTGAGGGCAATTTGTGCCCACCTGGCTCAAAGGCACAGCTCCTGAGCCACCACGGGAGTGTGGAAGCAGATGTCCTGCTCAGGAGATGTGCCTGCTGAAGTCTTTGGCTCCACACTGTAAAGAATAAAAGGTCAGATGCAGCAGCTCACCCACACCATCTACAACTCAATTCACTGGGATAAGGGTGTTTCCTCTGAGAAAAAAAAAAAAAAACACAAAACAGTGAACTAGAAAGAGAGCTTTGAATTAATGGCTATATAATTTGGCAGTGGGGTCTGAAAGTTCCTGATCAAAGAGAGATTAATGGTCCAGATAAAAAAAAAAAAATACTAGAAGAAACAGATGCTTCTGTTTGCACACTTGACAGAGCAATGAAACAAGGCAGGAAGAGCCGGATCAGCTCATGGCCTTGATGGGGGGCTGGGTCTGCCATGGCCTCCACCACCAGCAAATCAACTCAGTACTGTCATAAAAAGTTCAAGCAGCACTTCTTTTGTGTCATTTATATCAGAATTTAGGAATAGTTTGCTCTCTTAAATTCTTCACAGCTTCAGGACCACGGCAAATAAACAAATACTAGGGGAGACTAATTGTGACAGCATTATCACTCCTGGTGGGATGCTCAGGTCTTTCCCAGCACATGCCAGCCTTTCCCAGGCTCAAATTCCCTGCACTTGAAGAGCTTTCAGGTTCTTTGTGATAGGAAAAAAAATAATAAACATTTGCCCCATTCTTTTTTCCCGAGGAAGAAAGGCCTGGAAAAAGCATTGTAAGAATGAAATCAAAAGAAGACAATTACGAGGATGATGACATAGCTCTTCCAGATGAAGCATTTTCTCATTTGAACACATTTGAGCTTTTTTTTTTTCCTTCAAAGCTAAACAGAACAAAACAAAGAATTAGTGATTTTTTTGGTGAAATAAACCATTTATTTCCATTCACCTCTGAGACTCCCAGTTTTGTGTCAAGCAGTTGACAGGGAGTCCAAACTGAGAAATATTTCATAGAATCATAGAACATGCTGAGTTTTAAGGAACCCATCAGGATCATGAAGTCCAACTCCTGAAATAGCACTCTGTATTATTTTAGCATGGATAACTCCTGCAAGAGAAGGTCCCTCCTTCTCTCCTTCTGTGACTTTTTGCCAAATCAGACACCACTCACACCAGGTCCCTGCCTGACCCTTCAATGAGGCCCCCCAGCCCTCTCCCATCCCATCTTGAGGTTTCCAAGGATTTGTGAACTCTGAGCCAAACTTTCAGCTGCTGGAAAAGCTGGAGCACACCAAACACATCTGCACATTTCTGCAGATTCATCAGTCTGTATAAGTTGAAAACTCGTGTGAAAACTTGTGAGAAGACAAAGATTTGTTGGTGTTTTTTAAGTTAAATTCTTCTCTTGCTTTATTTTTGGCCTTTTTGTTGTATATCCAGTCAAAGCAAAATTATTTTCCCAAGTTTTATACCTCAGTCAAGACAACAAATTCATAAAGCTATAACTATTTTCACCTTACCAGAAGTCTTAGGTGCAGAGCAGTGGCCTGGAGCTGGGGGAAGCACAGGGAGTCAGGGACCTGCTCCTCTCCAGACAGTTCCTGTGAAATCTCCCCAGTTCCCTCTGACCCCCCAGGCAACAAGACCTGGTCATCACTGCCCAACCCAAACACTGGAAACACAGATGACTTTACTGAGGAAATCAAGAGAGGCAGGAGCCCTCTGCTCTGGACATGCAAAGCCAGCCACGATCCCAGAGCCCCTCACCAGGAGTCATGCGGGGGTAGGTCATGGGGTCTTCAGGATCAGCAGTGGTTGTCACAACTTCAGAGGTTCTAAATCAGAAATCTAGTGGCAAAATCATGAAATGGATTGTAAATTTCCTCTGTGTTTTCCCATGCCTGTCCCTGCCATTGTCTGTGAGTGTGGAAAGTACCATAAGGCTTCGGCTGCATCAAGGAAAAGCCCAGACCTACGGCGGTGACACAGCCAAGGTGGGAGTGTCACCCTCAGGACAGTATTGCTTCACTCAGAAGGGCCTCTACATTGGAAGGGCATTGTTGCAGAGTTTCTCATGACGTTAGACTCTGATTTTTAAAGCTAAAATACTTGAAAAAATCAGGAACCAGAACTTTAAATAGACACAGAATGTCTGAAGTGATGAAATCACAGGGAGAAACACAAAATCATCAACTCTGACCAGTGCTCTTGCACTCTCAGTCTGAGTCAGAAAGCTCAGGGGACAGAAATGATTTCATATGTCACACCATGCCCAGAGCAGCCGGGTCTGTGGCCGCAGCAGGACCACGGCTGCACTGCTGGGAGTCACTGCTGGTGACACAGGGAAAGGCTGTGCCACAGCTCAGGAAATCTCCCTTTATTCCTGACATCAGTGAAGATATTTGCAGGATGAGCATGGCTTTCTCCCTATCTTTATTCAGTCATGGATTGCAAGGCCAAAAGAGACTGGCTTGGCCAGCAAGCCTGACCTCCTGCTGGCATGAGTTCACAGCTTGCTGGGGTTAGGTTTGATGGTCTAGAGAACTGTCCACATTTGAGTTACAGCTGAGGACCCGAAGTGCAGGGACCAACTGCTCTGAGAAACAACCTGGAGTCCAAATGGATGTGAGGGATGCAAAACCCACTGCTGTCAAAGCAGCCAAAGGAAGGGAGGGGGAGGGAAGGGGCGGGAAAGGGGAAGGCAAGAGAAGGCAAGGCAGGGCAAGGGTGCCCTTAAGTGTATGTGTTGTGTTTTATGGGAGCAAAGTCACATTTGCAGGCTGACACAGAGAAATAAATGTGGCTTTTCTCTGTCCTGGATGCCCAAACCGCAGCTCTGCCCTGTGCAGGAAGATTTCTCCCAGTACCAGCGTCAGTGCTGAGCCCTCTCCCTGTGCTGCTCAGCAGGAAAGGTCAGTCAGCCACTAATCCCAGGGCAAACAGTGGAAAACGTGTCCAGGGCACTGAGTGCAGCTTATCTGTGTTTGTGAGGAGGTGTCACCTTGCCAGTCCGGGTGTGTATCAACAGTGAATACTGGATATAATTGGTGTATTTCCCTCCTTTCTCTTCCTTGTTCACAAATGCATTTGTTAAAGCAGGGGGTAAATGTTTCCCTCTGCAAAATTAAAGGGGATTCAAAGACTAGCAGAGCCTTTCCCTGTGTGCCAGTCCTCCAGCAAGGGATCCTCTGGCCCCACAAGCCCAGACTGCTCTCAGTTCACACTAGCAGTTTCTAGACCTGCATTGGGAACGTCTCTCCACTGCCTGCCCTGTACAGGGAGAGCTCACTGCCTCCTTGTCAGGGCAGAGAAACAGAAGCTGAATTTCTGGGAGCTGGGGGGTTGGATCAAGACTGGCTCCAGTCCCAGCCCATGGTATCCCACAACCTGAGGTCATTCACTTTGGCACAAGGAGAGAGCAGAACATGCCGTGCTGAGATGCCAGGAAGAAAGTTGGCAGCTGGAGAGGTGAGGGCTCATCTGTACCTTCTCCAGTCATAGTATTTTTCTCCTTGGGGTGTACAATACTGGCCAATATGGCTTTACACCTCACTGTCCTTGGCAGAGGCAGCTCAGACCATGGCTATGTGCAGGTTTGCTGTGTACCCTGGGCTCTGCAGCAACCCATGGAGGAATTGCTGAGAGACCAGCACAGCTTCAAAAGACCTCCTGCTGCTGTAGGAGAGACTGCCACTCACCTGAGATGCTCTTTATGTTAAGCCTCTGTCTTAGCTGATGGATGGAAATGTGGCAGGGGTAGGCAGATCCCTGCTGGTGGGCTGCAGGATACCCGGGACTTGTAGGGATGTTTTCCCTGTGAGCTGGCACAGTACCTGCCTCTCCTCGGGGTGGCTTCAGTACAGAGACTCGCTGGACTGCGACAAGACTTGCTCTGTCCTCTGGTCCCCAGAAATCTCTCCCCTGTCCCCAGCAATGTACTCACCTCCTGGTCTCCTTGGTGTTCCCTGACAGAGCACAGGGGAGTGACACCCAGTGACACACACCCCATGTTCCTGACCCCGCTTCTCCCTTCTTCCTTCTGCCCTGAAGAGCAGGTCAGTGAGATCTGCGGGACAGGTTAGTCCTGAGAGGAGACCTGGGACACAGTGACAAGAGCGGTCAGTGAGCAGCTGAATGGTGAAGTTCTGGGGTAACTCTGCTCAGAGGACCTGGTGGTGTCAGGTCACCACTTGTCCTCACAAGATATCCCACCACATGTGTTAGCTGGGGTCACTGCGCAGTGCCCCGGGGCTGGACAAGCTCACATAAGCAGGAGAATTGGAGTCTTCACTGAAGGTAAACTTTGGGTAGGTTTGAAATACTTGGTTTAGTTGATCAGGAGTAAATTTTTCTTCAGGAGTAAATTTTTTTTCAGTCATGATTAAATTTGGCTGAATCTCAACAGTCAAAAGTTGAAATTATCACAGTTTGCTTTGAAATCCAATTTTTAAGTCCTTTGGGTGGCTAAGAAGGGCTTGAAACTGAAAAACTGGCCACAAAGTCCGGTGTGAAAAGAAAGTCATTGGATCCTTGCCTTATCAGGAACAATCTCAGCTGGCTGCTGGCTTTCAGCCTGGATACCGGTAACACCTTTTGGGTGTGGGAAAGGTAGTGTGGACTGAAAAATAATCCATTATGAGGATTCATTCAGCAGACTACAACTAAGTTGAAAATGAATAGACATGAGGATAAGGACAAAGACCTGGAATTGCTTAAGTAGATCTGTAGCAAATACACAGGCTGAAGATCTCACAGGTCCTTTACTGGATGAGAAGGATGTGGTTGTCTCTAGGACTCTACTGGGATTAACAGAGCTCCAAGGAATTCACTAACTGTTTTGTTAATATTTGGAAAGATAGTGGGAGAGGCTTCTCCAGCCATCTGAGATAACACAGAAGTGTCTGCTTCACCCAGCAAGAGAAGGAGGGTGTTAAACTGCAATCAGCAAAACAAAGTTTGTTTTGTTTGCTTAGAAACTTCAAAGTTAAACAGCTCCAATAATCTGCAGCCAGGGGTCTGGAAGGGGATGGTCTCATGGGATGATGATATTTTTAATAAGTCTAGGAATGCCATGAAACATTTACAAGGCTGGGAGAAAACAAATGCTGTGGCAGCCTTCACATAAGATCAGCGGGGAGGCTTGAGGTAATTAGGGAGCCGGTACCCTGCTATAAACGCTGTGGAAGCGCAAGGACTGGCTGTCACATACCCAGATGCTGTGGAGGTGCTCACATCCCATCGTTAAAAACAGTTGGTTAATGGGGATTTCAAAAGAATGCAGGAACCTCTAGAAAATCCGCCTTGTGGTGGAAAAGGTGAGGTGGTCAGTGTGTTTCATTTATTTGTGAACAGTCTGAAGGGTGAATAGAGCGTGTTGTGAAGGGAGAGAAACTGAGACTTGCCGGTGAGCCAACGCTGGAAAAACTTGAAGTGGAAATAAGTTGCAGTTAAGGGGCAAAGAAGCAACCTTAGCTCAGGAGCACTCGATTTTGGCATGGGATACATTTTCCAGCATGTAGTATCTGTATACAAGGGTTGTAAGGCTTTAAAAAGAGTTCCTGATGCATTTGGCTCAGGGAAAGAACAGAGGGAATCCATGATCTGATGTTTAGGCAGTCCCACAAGCAACCAAAGTCATCTCTTCTTGTCGGCAATGCCTGAGTTCGGGGACGGCTCTGTAGTTCACATGGGGCTTCCAGAGCTGCAGGTCCAGGGAGCAGCAGGTGGGCAGCTCAGCCCTGGAACAAAGCCCCATCTCTGCCCCACTGCAGCCAACTGGGTCAGCTCTGACTGGGGACACTGAGACTCCTCCAGGTACTGGGAAACAGCTTAGGCTGTTTGTTCTTAGCAGTGACACTGATTGACAGCTGTCAGTCTCACAGTTCTGGAAACATGTGGACTGTTCCCTGCTCAAGGAAAATGTAAGAAGTTTCAGTTTTGGCCCATTTCAGAGGGAAACCAAATTTCAACTACCCCAAGTATTCATTTTCTTGGAAATCATACTTTCCAACCAAGTTTCAATTCCCTTTTTTTAGGAGATGTCTAAAGCTGTGGAGTTTGTCTCATCTGGGTCAGCAAACACGATTCTCCCCACGGCTGCTGCTGCCCTGGCATGGGGACCATCAGGGTCTCTGAGCAGGTGGAATTTAGAGATATGCTCTGGCTCCTCCAAGCAGGAAACAAAATATTTGCATAAAATCCACTTCCTCTCCACCTGTGTTATTGCTGCCCTGGATGATGAAACATTGCCCTATTTCCATAACAATCAAAATGCCTGAAGAAATGGCCCAGAAGTGCTCAAGACTCTGGTGACAGCATTGATAGAATCAGCAGTACAGAGAAACCCTTGAGGCTCTAAGAGAAAAAACAGAGCTTTTCTATACATATTTATTTCTGTTACTCCGCATATCTTTGCTGCATTTCTCCACCATGAGGACAGAGCTATTAATGTTCATAAATCTTAAAAAATTAATCTTAAAATCTTTAAAAGGGATTCTAAATCCTACTCATTACCTGCTCCTATGAAAAAAAAAAAAAAAGGCAAAACCAGGAGGTATTTGGTAACAGCATGGACTCCCTTCTGAAGTTATTAAAGCTCCAGGCTAAAATTACTTTCAAGATCACATGAGAAATATATAATAAGGAAAGAAGAACTCAAATCCATTTTTGCCGGAGGTACACAGAGTAAGTGCTGCAATTCATGAGCTCTGGAACTGTTATTTTATTTTATTTTATAGTGTACTATTTCATTAACTATTGTATCAGATGTGGAGACACACACAGTTGTGAACCTCAGGAGTGGGTTCCAGTGGTGCCTTCACTGCTTCTGCCTGCCCTTGTGTTTGCCAGCAGCACATTCCTGTTCCTCTCCTTGGGCTTCAGTTCCTTCCCAAATGTTCTGCAATTTTCCCCTCTTGTTTCTTGTGTCCCTGTCCCAGCCCAGCACCTGGACACTCTTGGGTTCTACGTCATGGAAAAGAGTGTCAAATAGGTATTTTCAGATGTGCAAAACAATGTCAGTGATGGAATAATTGCGTTCAAGGAAAAAACCTGAACCACAAGAGCATTAAGACCTGACAGAGTTTGCAGAAACAGTTTCGGTTCAGCTGTCTGGGCAATGTGAACTTCCACTTTCCAAGAAGCAGGAAAATGTTCATGTGTTGCCTCTCTACAGAGGCATTATGAGGATGCTTTACCTCCTGAAGACTGTTTCCCTGCTTCTGAGTTGTCCCTATTCCAAAAGTGTGAGCAACTAAATAAAAAAGGATCAATAGGAAAGAAAACATTTTCCTGTAGCTGCTCCACAGATGTCCTTGGCCAGCCTTGTAGGTGTCACCAAAATATGAATTAAATGCATTTACTGCCATTCCTGCAGCTGAGCGGTGCTGGCAAACAGGTCCGTGCTGTCATGCTCCTCTGCCCATGCCAATGACAGCACATTCCTCAGAAAGCAGTTCTGCTCCAAGGCCCACCCTGGGGGAGAACAGGGGGCATCAGCACCTCCCAGCCATCAGTAAATCACCTGCAAGGGAGACCCTGGCAGAGCCATCACAGCTTGGCCACATCTAAGGGGTCTGCTCTGAGCCCCAGTCACCTGCACTGGTGTGGCACTCACCAGCATGGCATTTCCCAACGTGGCACTCACCCTCATGACATACAACCACTGCAACTGGACCAGCTCTACCTGTTTGCAGAGCAGTGACAGGCAGCACTAGGGATGAGGGGGAAATGTGCTCCCTGGGGTAGGGACATCCAGGTAGCAAGCAGGAAAAGAAGAAGGAGTTCCCAAATGTCAGGGCTGAAGGATGGCTGATGCAGACTCTGATCCTACTGATCCTACTGATTTCTTGATACTACTGAGCTAGTGGGTGGCATCCCTGCCCATGGTGGAAGGGTTGGAACTTTAAGATACCTTCCAATCCAAACCATTCGATGAGTCTATGATTTTTCTGCTCTTACACAATGCTCTGATCATGCATATTGGGGCTGTATTTGGGCCTGAGCATATGGAGGAGACGGGGCCAGGAAAACAGCAGGAGAGGCAAGCAAAATCATACAGAGCTCAGGACTGGGCATGGAAAACCTCAAGAGAGAGACGGGAGCAGAAGGTAATAAAAGATGTCAGCAAAGGTGACAAGCACCCAAAGGGCACTGGGGCCAGCCGGGGACAGGTTGTCTGGGGGCAGTGTTGGGGGCAGCACTGGGGGCAGTGCCCCTAAGAACAGGGTGCACCAGCTGTGCTGCTGCACGGCGGCACCAGAGGGCACAGCAAGGGCTGCAGTGCTGAGCACAGGGCTGCCAGCCCACACACCCCCTGCATCCAGCCCTGCTGCAGGACCCACACAGCCTGACATTTCCCCTTATAATTATCCCAACCAAACACGTGCTCTTGCTTTAACAGTTCTGTTGACAAAGTTCATCACAATCTTTGTGAATGTCTTCCAAGATCTAATTACCTCTATTATCAAAGACCTGCCTCACTTTTGGTCTCAGGATGCTTGATTCCCACTTTTCACTGTTGAACTTTGCTAATGTATTTATTATACTGGTTCCTGGTACTCCTGGGTCTGCAGGATTCCTCGTGTGTATTCAGCCTATTTTCAGCATGGTGGGCAGGACAAATCCTGCAGCACTCTCATACCAGTGTGACCAGTTCTTCACCATCAGGTTGTTCCTTTCCCTACCAGCAGAGCTGTTTGGGAACACCCTTTTGTTGTGGTGCAGGCTCATGAAAGCTGGTAATTGTTCAAGGACATCATAAAGTCATCATCATCATCATCATCGAATGGTTTGGGTTGGAAGGGACATTTAAAGAACATCTTCGTCCACCACGGGCAGGGACACCTTCCACTAGCCCAGGTTGCTCCAATCCCTGTCCAGCCTGGCCTTGGACACTTCCAGGGATGGGGCAGCCACAGCTTTTCTGCCCAACCTGTGTGAGCAACATCTGTGATACTTTTCACAAGTCCACCAGAGCACTCCCCTCACCCCAGACAGACAGTGAGCCTCTTTTATGGCAGATCACATATTTGTGTTGTCCTGAGTCGGGTACTGCTGGTTCTGTGGGCCGTGGACTGAAGTTCAGGTGTTTGCAGCAGAATGGTTGTGTTGTCTTTTGCCAGGCTTCTTCCCTCCCCAGCACCGCTGTGCCACTCCAAGACAGGACATGTTCACAGCTCCTGCAGCTCAGGGGTGTGCAGAGGGGACAGGACACTGCCTGTGTGGCAGGTGGAAGTCCTGCCAAAACAGGCAAACTGTGTCATGTGAGGGCGTGCCAGAAACATCCCTCAAACACCAAGTCTGGTCCCTCTGAAGTCTTAGAGCCAGCACCCGTCTCACCTGATCTCAGCCTCTAGGAGCAGGTGACAGCTCTAAATGTGTCATCTCAGCTGACTCCTAGACCAGCACCAGCTGAAAGCAATGTGCCCATCCTGTAAGAAGAGCCCTGAAGATCCATGAAGGTTATGTGTGACCCAGAGTCAAGTTTTCTTCATCAATGTGCCAACCGTGTCTTTGGCTGCAAAACTGTGAACTCATCTCTTGCCTTTCCCAGCACAGAGTAGTGTCAGAGAGAAACATGGCCAATGCTTGAACTCCTTAGGGACACGTGAACATGGATCATAGGATTGTTTAGGTTGGATGGGACCCCAGGAAGCTTTCATGAAAGGCAGTGGGACTATGGAAAAACTCCTGGGCACCTCCAGCTTTCCAAGGCTTGGAACCACAGATGCTGAGTATGCCTGGGCCTACCAGAGCAGGGTAATGGGTGGGAACAACAGGTGATAGTGAAACTTGTGAAATCCTTCAATATCACAGTCAAAACAAGTTAGGTGTAAGCCAGTAGGGAGTTTCAGCAGCATATCCAAGCCTCAAACACTGTCAGTGAAAAGACAGCTTATGCCCTGTGGAACATCATGATCCTATGATTGTATGTCTCATTGTCAGCATCAAACTTTCACTGTTTACCCTAATCCTTTTGGTTTAAAAGGTGGTTGGTGGGGACTCTGCCTAGCTCAGTGCCTTGTAAATTAACTGGATGGAAGAATAAATAAAGATCTAGAAGCATGTGCTTTTAGATGGACAGTCTGATGGACACAGCTTCAGCTCGTAGCTTCAGTCTCTGGAGAGAAAACATCCCACTGCCCTGCAACCTGGGAATGCCAGGGCTGAGAAGGATCATGGGATGCATAGATTTCCTTAGGAGAAAGTCACTGAAGTAGATAAGGAGGCACCCAACATCCCCAGCACATTCCCTGCAACCCAAGTAAGACATGTTGGTCTGCATTTCAGAAAACAAACGCATTTGGCAAAACTTGGGTGTATTTTGCATATGGCAATGTGAGTTTATGCAGCCAAGCCCCACTGCAGAGCACTTCAGTAGAACACTTTTGAATAAATACATCAGGAATAATGTTTATTATCAGGGACAAGCCTTCTGTGAGATAAGCCCATCCCATCAAATACTGGCCCCTAGTACAGACCTGGTCCTTGTAGCTCCAGGCACAAGGCAGGGCCATCAGACCGCCCTGAGTGTGTAGGTATCCTCAAAGCAGTTCAGCCTCCCTCATCCCCTTCCTTCCCTTCCTTCTAACTAATCAGTTTAGGAAATTTATGGTATATACAGCTAGGGATCTCTTCTTTTTGGCAATGCAAATGAACCGCTGTTGCAGCTCGTCGGGGCTGGAATACACAAAGCCTTTGTGATGTGCTGATTGCTCACACCAGGCTCACCCTCCTGCCAGGCGGCTAATTGAGTTGCCACCTTCCCAACTACTCTTTTCCCAGGCAGCTGGAGGGTGTGGTGCCACCAACATTTTTGTAGTGGCAAAGCCAGTTTGAGAAATTCCTGCCCCCACCCCTTCAGTTGTGTCAATACAGCTGGCTGGGAAGCTGTGTGGTAATTAGGATGGCTCACATGGTCACATCCCGGGAATAATTGGGAGGAAGTATTTGTATACACTTGGCTGATGTCAGCAGTGTGGTCAGAAGGAGCCCTGCACAGCAGAGAGGATACCAAGCTACAGCAGGAATGAGCAGCCAGAGGGTGGAAAATCCTTAAACTCACTTTGCCACCATTGAAAACCTCACCAGCTGAGCCCCCGCTGGCACCCCAGCCCTCCACGGCTTCACAGGCACCTGCAGGTCCATACTAGCTGATCATCACCTGTGCAATGGCCAGAAGAGCTCGATTGGCTGGGTAAGGCTTCTCAGGGGTATGTGGAGACCTGACATGCCTCCAGGGCAGGTTGCCATTTCATGGGATTAATAAAAGAGGTTCCTAAGTGATGTGAATCCCAAGAGAAATCTGATGCACCTTCTTCTCCAAAAAGACTTGTCCTCTGAAAACTCCTTGTCAGTGAAGCTGCAGCTTGAGAGAAGTACAAGGTTGTGCATGACTCGAAACAGAGTGCAGAGTGTCCCTGGCAAACCCAGGTGGCCCATTCCCCAGGATGAAACGGATATGCCACATTGCTGACAGACCACAGAAACACTCAACTCTCTTGAAGATACCCCAAAAAGATGGAAACGTGGGATGGAAAGACTCAGTGGGTGCTAAAGATGGTCAAAGCCAGAAGGTCCAGGAAAAGCACAGAGTCCTCTGCAGAGAGCTGGCCATCCTGGAGAGAATCTGCTGACAAGTGCAGTGGGGACCTGCTGCCTCCTTGGGGGGACCAAACAGAAAGGAGAGATGTGGGTGCTCCAATCTGAAGGACTCACTCCCCCTCTGCTCTGAGCAGCTGGTTTGTGCTTTTCTCAGAGAAGCTGAGATTTCCCCACACTAAGAAGGGTTCAGGGTACACTGGTTAAAGGATTTCCGAGTGATGTGGTGTTTGCAGAAGGGAGGAGGCTTGGAAGTGTCTTTTTTGTGCTGAGTATCTGACAGGGTCTGTGTGTCAGGTTGGACTGCCACAAGCACGGACAGATTGGCAGGGGTGGCAGCTCTTGCAGCTGGACCCATTGCACAGGGTGACACATGGACACTTTGGGGTCATCACTTTGAGTTGGACCATCAACCTTGCTGTGTTTTTGTATTCTTGGGGCCAGAATATCTTCCTGTTTCTGAAAGGTTTGGGGAACAGGGGAATTTTGTCTTTCAGTTTCTCCTGGATTTGAGCAGTTTCTGATTATACTGGAGGAGACAATTGCTTCCTTAGATAATGATGAGCACAGTGTGATGAAGACCACTTGCCCCATGCCCCTGGAGAGAAGCAGCTGTGATAGCTGAAGGCTGGAAGTGTGCAGGGATGACAGCACATCATATCAGCTTCAAAACAGCTTTGTAAGCTTTTTAAGTCTTCGCTCTACAGTGTCAGTGACACAAAGAACAGCTTTGGTCTCAACTGGGTGGTTTACAGGGATCATTCCTAGACCTGTTCTCCACAGGGTAAGCTGAAAATCAGTTATAACAGAGAACAGGGAAAGACTTATCAGTTACCTCAGACTTCACTGCAGGTGACAGCAAGCCATGTTTCATTGCTGGTGGTCAGACAGCCAAGAGCTTGAACCCCAGATCTAACAAGTCCATCCTGCCCCACTTAAGCAGCTGCTCACTCTCCATCCATTCCCTCTCCTCCCTGTCCAGCTGACTGCAGGCATGGGAAGGGTCCTGAGATTCCAGCATTCCTCAGCCTTGAGTACTTGTCCAGTGTCTCTCTGTGTCAGTGGCCCTGCCAGCCCGTGTGGAATGATGTGAATGTGACAGTAAACAGGCAAACAAGAGCAGAGCAGGAGTTATCAAGAGTGACATTTGGGAAACACGGACTAGTGTTGGCCCAGGGTGAGCAAGAGGCTGGGCTAGAGATCTCCAGAGGTCCCTCCCAACCACCACTGCCATGACTCTGAGTCACTGATTTATTAATCAGAATATTTCTGTGTTTTGAGACCTGGTATCATCTGAGTCTGGTTCTTCAGGACATCAAACAAAGGTGAATGTGTTACTTCTCTCAAAAAATGGCACCAGCAGAAAGAATGAAAGTCCATAACTTTTCCAGGAGTTAGCCAGGAAAATAAACCTCTGATCCTGCCATAAATTTTGTAACCTCAATCTGAAACCATGAGAACTGTAGAGATGCATGGGGAAAATTCCCTAATATCATGGAAATAATTGTTCCACAGCTATCAGAGAAATACAGGAAATTAGAAGGATAAAATCACCATCCTGGGGAACAGCAGAGGCTTCATGAGAAGACAAGATGACCAAGAAATTCAGGTTTGGTGAAACCAACGGCCAGGACAACAGCTGACTTGTTCTGTAGACTCTAACAATTGTGCTTGCAATAAATTCTGAAAGAAGCATCTCTGCAAGAAAACCACACTGAACTAGGTTGGGTTCCTCATGTCTGAGACTCTGGGATTGTTGCTCTGTCCTGAATTCCTGGGTGTTTTTAGCAGAATTCACAAGATGTAGCAGATTAAGCAGTAATTGGACTGATACCAAAACTGATCTCTGCTTTTTGTTGGCAAGGCTTAGGTACATCCTGATGGACAACTGGGAAAGGAGCTTGAAACCAAGACACAGCCAAAGAGTTCAGTGTCACATAAATGTGTCAAAAGGTGAAGCAGTTGGGATCTGTTCAGAGCAATGGGTTAAAAAGCTAATTGCTTTCTCCAGGGACCAAGAAAATGGTGCCAACAGTTTTGAAATTAGCAGTGAAGATAAAAAGAGAAAGATGAGTGAATATGAGAGAATACTGCAAGCATGAAATGAGCCTCTTCAGGTGGGTCGTTACAAGGACTGTCAAGTTAACAAGTGAGTGTAACCAACAGGTTTGTCAGCGAGCTTTGGGCTCAGCTGCTCTCTGAGGATGTGCTCGGCTAAGATTTGGCAGTAGCAAGTACTCGGGCAGCAATGAATGCTGTTTGACCTCAGGCAGAACGCAGGGGGCACAGGGATGTGTTTCCAGGACACCACCCCAGAGCAGAGACCAGCAGCCTTTCCTACTTGCCTACAGCTGAAAATGCCAAAAATTTGCCAAGCAAGCCCCCCACTCATAAGGAAGGTTCATCACAAAAACCCCCATGAAACTGTAACAACTTTTAACTCTGAGCTGGATCTGAACAAGCTGTTCTCAGTTTTGCACCAGACCCAAGGCAAGGACTTCCTAAGTGAACACTCAGCTCATTGAAGTGTGCCCTGTTCTGTCTAGGGCATGACAGACCTTTCTGATTGTCACCAGCATGTGCTGACAGCTTTGCTGACCATCCTCACACACCATCACACAGGGTTTTTCACCTGAAAATTAAATTCAATGTGCATTTTATTTCAACCCTTGATAGGAATCAAATGTTTTGCAGCTCCAGTTTATGAGATAGAAAGATAATGACAATTTAGGGGTTGTATTTTTAGTTGAGATCAGAAGTGTTTTAGTCCCTTGTTTTCCAGAATTTCCTGCCAGTGACCACATCTGGTCCACGGTTACAGAAACCAGGTCAGATTGGAAAATACAGACAAGCCTGGAAATCACCAGGCCCAAAAGAAACATTTCCCTGAGAGCCCTGTCTGCACAGTGATATTTGCTACCAGATTTATTTCCCATTAACACTGCTGGCTCTGCTGATGGGCAGTCATTTCCATTGATTTTTTTTTTTTTCCCTATTAAAACCACAAGTGCATGATCCTGCCTTCAGAAGCACAGGTAGCCTGGCTGCTTCCCGGGGCTGGCTGCTCAGAGCGAGGTCCTCACTGCACCCTCCTCGCTGAGCAGGATAGCTCTCAATCCTGCATCACCTCCAGATCCTCCTTCCCTTCTGGCTGCTCTGACCCTCACAGTGGGAGATGGTGAGAGGGAGTCAAAAATGTGTCTGGAGCTCCCGCTGCCCTTGTCCTGCTGCCCTGCCTGCCACAGGCACAGCATCAAGGGCTCCTGAGTGCGTGTCATGCCATGCAGAGGGCCAACAGCACTGTCCTGCAAGGGACACAGTGCTGGGAGGCTGACAGCCTCCTGTGAACAGGACATCCCCAGGGATGTTCAAGGCTATTTCCAGCACTGACAGAGATGGGCACTGTCAGCATCCCAGGACAGGACAGACAGCTCTTATCAACTATCCTATTGTTTCTGGGGCTGGAGCAAATGGCCACTGGTTTTGTCAGAGCTGGATGTTTCCTTCTGGCAGCAAAGGTTATTGAGTAGTCCTTGAAGGGTGAATGTGCTGAAGAAACTGACCTTAGCGAGTGGCTCCACCAAACCTGTATCCACATCTGCCCATTTCTGTTCCAGCAGTCACTGCCCTACAAGGCTGACCCAGGCTGGGACCTGCTGCCCCATGAGGCTGACCCAGGCTGGTCTCAGGCTGCCCATCTCACTGCCCAGGGCCCTTCACCACTTTCCTCCCACCAGCAGAAGAGGGATGTGGATGATTTAGTTGCTTATCGTTTCCCAGTTGCCAACACACTGAAGGGCAGGTCACGGGACTGGGAGGGGTCAGCCCAAAGCAAGTAGAGCACCAAGCTTTTCCCAAGACAAACACAAATGGTTTGAAGAGAACCTAAAGATATTAGTGTTACTAATGGCTTGAGAGATGGAAAAGTGCCCAAGGCAGTGCAGCCCATGGCTACCCACACAACCAGATACCTGGGGCATGTCTCCACCTTCCCTAACTTACCTCACTTCTCAGTCTGTCTTTTGATAGCCCACACCACTGGCTCCAGGCACACACAGAGCAACCTCAAAGACCAAGAGAGCCGATGCCAGCCCAGCCTTACCTCTCCAAGGAGCCTCAGACATCCTTCTCTCCTATCCTAACATGCTGCAAGTTGGTCTCATGAATGGTGACCTGCTGAAGGCCGGTCAGATGCTGAGCAGGCTCCACAAGAGCTATGTTGACTTCTTCCTAGTAGTTAGAAGATGCTGTCTCCTCCTAGTTCCCTGCTTCATACCCTGTCCTACACCAGCCTGGATGGCAAGGAAATTTCTTGGTTCCATCAATGTGGAAGCAGAGAAGAATGCAGGTGAAGATGCAGATTGCATGCTCAGGAACAGTGTGATGGTATCCTCAGCCCAGCCAGTTTCAAAGTGTTTTATGGCAGAAGGACAAATACATGGGTTGAGAGTTTGCAAATGGGCACAGAGAGAACTTAAGAGTTGTTCTGCTACTTGTGGGCATTAGGAAGGACTCTGCTGGATTCTGTGTAGTCTGGGAAAGTATTTCCTTACATCCTGAACCACTTCTAAGATGGCATTAAACTCCACAGACCTCATACTTTGACAACATTCCCGTGCATGCACCTTCTCCAGTTGGTAGCTTGCAGTTCTCCATGCATGAGTCTCCATGACACATGGTCCAGGTCAGACATTAAATATTAAGCATAACATTTAGAAATTACCAATAGTTTATAAATTATGTGTCTGTCAATCTGCCCAGCAAAGCTGAAATTTAAAGAAACTCCTGAGGTCTGTCCTTACAAAAGACATCTCAAATATTCTTCTTTGCCTTCTTCACTAAGTCTCCGTTCCTGGAGATTTTCAAAACTGATCTGGACAATGCTCTGAGCAACTGAGGGTCCTAAAAAATTTGAAGTGAGCCGTGCTTGGAGCAGGAGGTTGGATCAGAGACCTCCAGACACCCCTCTGAACTCTAATAATTAATGGCTTGTGAAATCTGCTAATTGAGAACTTTCTCCTAGGGGAGAATTTGAATGGCTTCATCTTTGCCTGAACCTCAGTCTTCCCAGTAAAATGGGGAAGCCAGCTGTCCTGAGCACAACAGGCTCTGCTTTGCCCTGCTTTGGCAGCTCCCATGTGGAGTCAGGCACACCAAAGTGCTATACAGCACAATTGGCAAGGTATCACCCCCTTCCCCTTCCTTACCTGTATTGGTCCCTCGCACGTGGAAACTGGGTGATGCTCAGCTGCACTAAGGCAAAGTCAAGTGGCAGCAAAAATGTTACTCTGGTGGTAACCCTGGTGGTTAGCTGGAAATGCCTTGGATATGAGGTCTTCCATAAAGCCTGTACCCACCAGTATGGCACAGGTAATGTGATCACAGTGTGCTAGGAGAGATATCTCCAGTGAAGAGAAAGAAAGGCGTCATAAAAGACCACCAGCAGGAGCAGATCTGCTCAGTGAAACATGAACTCTTAAGGGAACTGAGGAATAGGAGTTCTGCAATGAAGGGAAAATAAATCCTTTCCTGAGAGCAGGTGCTACAGGGGCTCGGCCTCTTTGCTGGTAAGATGAAGGCTGCAAGAATTGCAGTTGTCTGGGGAACATGATGGAGTCTGGGAGGGAAGAGATAAGGTCATGTTTCAGCCGTTAACCAGAAGGTTCTCTGGTGGGTTGTGCAGCACCAGAGTCTTGCCAGTGGAATTTTTTTGTGCCCACCTGTCCCACCAGGATGGCATCAAAAATTATCTGGGATAAACTGGCACTTGACACCAGTAAGGTGTTGTCCCTAGGAGTTCTTATCTTGCCTCCTTGCCTGCAAAGGGGTGCAAACAGCCACCTCAGGCAGCTTGCCTGGTGTTTTCACAGGTACACTCGGGTCTTCTGCAGCTGAACTTCCCCAGAGTGTGCTCGGCGGCACAGGTTGGTTTAACCCATTTAACAAAACGACCCAGCACGTCGGTTTTGGGATATGCAGGTGCATCAGGCTGGTAATTCCAACCATTCCCACCAGGCAATGAGCCCTAACGGGGTGCTGGGTGCAATGAGACAGCAGCAGGTCCCAGCCAGGCTCTGGCATGGGCACACCTGGCAGTGCAGGCAGGTGCTCGTGGGCCATCAATATTCTTGTGGTGGCCTTCTTAGCATGTAAGTATGAATGGGAAAGAGCACGTGGGTTTTGATTGGCAGCCTGGAACCAGGCGAAACCATCAGTGTAATGCTGAACTGCCTGCTGAAGAAATCAAAACTGTGGAGGAACTGCTGTTTTGGATGGTGTTTCCATGTCTTGCAAGATTTGAATGTGAGTAACCCTAGGAATGTGTTTTTCAATCCATTAGATGTGCTTTGCTACCTTGGTCTTGATGTTGGTATCTCTTGAAGCCAGGCTGAGCAGATGTGCCTGCACTTGTTTCACCAGAATCCTTCTGGGGCTTTGGCTGAGATCTCAAAAGGCACAGATCCCTGCCAAGTTTTTGCCTGAGAAGGCATCTTGCCCACCTTCAGCAAAGCTGAACAGAACGCTGGGGTTTGCAATGTGAACCAGTTGCCAAGGATGAGTTACACCTCCTGCCCTGAAGGGAGCGGGAAGAGATGAGGCAGGGAATATCTATCCAAACAAGTTTGTACACATAAGATTTTGTAATGTGCTGCCTAGAAGAGACTTTGTAGCCATGGTGTGGAAGAGCCTGGAGAGTATTGTGAGGATTACTGCCCTGCCCTCCAGGGAGGATAGGGCAGGCATGCACAGTCCTCTCCTCTGCCATTTGGCTACCCCAACCCAACCTCTGAGATGGTTTTAGGAGCAGCACAGCCATGCAGTGCTGTGAGGACACAGAACAGCTCGAACTCGGGGAGTTGGTGTCTCCTTTGTTTACCTGGCCCTGCAGGAAATTCCTAATGAGGTGCCAATAAAGCTGCCAGATGTCAGCGATGCACGTGGAGGCTGTTTTGGATGCACCCAGCAAGGCAGGGGCTGTTTTCAGAGGGAAGACGTTTTATGGTTCCATATCTGAAGAGCAAACCATGCTCTTTTGCCAAGAGAGACAGCAGGTTTTTACTAGCACCAAGAATAAACAAAATGTCAGTAATAATGGTGGTTAGGTCCCAGAGAAATGTTGCTTTCAGATATGCTTCTGGATCATTCTGGAGAAAAATTAGGTGAGCGCTGGACACTTCACCAGAAATCAGAGTCCATCTCAGGGCGCGACTTCCCTGGAGCAACTCCCTCTCCCCTGGCCAAGCCACATTACTGCAACCAGAGGTGTGAGCAGAGACCACCTTTAAAGGATATGCTGGGCAATAATCAGGTACCAAAGCAAATTCTACCATTGAAAAATCTCACTGGACAAGGGAGAGACAGAAGGTGATTGACAGTGTTCACCCTTAGGGCAGTTAAATCCCCATTGGTCAATGACCCTGCAGACCAGAGAGCAGACAAGCAGCCTTGCTGGGCACCAGCACCACTCTGAGACCGCATCCCTCCACACCCCTCACTCAGAGGCAGCCTCAGTTCTGCACCCCAACAGGGAAACACTTGCACAGGGTGGCATTCAAAGGACAAGCTTGCTGCTCACTTCAAAGGAGTGCCCTAGAGAAAACAGGTTTATTTGTTGTCAAGTTGTGTCTCCATCACTTGCTGTGCCCCAGAATGGTCCTGGTCCACACACTCCAGTAACACTTTTCTCAGGGTCTCTGGTCTTTCCTGATGACTTGCTGGCTGATGGGAATCTCATCACCTCCCAGTGCTCCCAGCCTTGTGTGTTGCCATGAACTGCTCCTGGGAACCCCCATGCTGTTACTGATGTTTAAAATGGGAGACAAATGCATTCAGGTGATGTAATCTGTGTAATCAGAAAAAAGTGATGAAAGAAAACATAGATTTGGAAGGTCCTTGCTGCAACATCAGCCCCTGTCTTGTAGATGCCACTTTCTGCCAAAGCTGTCCAGGGCAGTAATGTGGGAACTGCCCAGTCTGACTGTGGTGCTCCCTCCACTGGGAAGTGGGTCTTGCTCTGACTGAAAATAGATCCACAAAAAACCCCTTGAACACTGAACCAGTCCCCAGCCTGATCCCACAGGGCTGGGGGAGCCACACACCCCCCCATCGGTGGTGAGGGAGACACAGGCACCCCAAGGCTGGTGATGTGCCACAGCCTCGGCCACAACTTCTCCCTGCCTTTTCTTCAAGGTAAGATATCTTGCTTTGTGTTGTGTGATTCCTGAGCTCTCTTCCCACTCCCTTCCCCTACAGCAACCAACAGCCTTCTCCATTTCTACCTGGCAGTCTGGGACACCTCAGTTTCCTCTCCCCTCATTTTCAGAGCACCACATGATGGTACCAAATACAAGTAGTTCCAATATATTTCCCTGTTTTTTCCCCCAATCCAAACACAGCCTTGTGGGTTTTCTAAGCTTTATCAGTACTTTCTGTATCACACAATTTGAGAAATGGTGACTGTGCACCCATCGCGTGTTGTCACATGCTGGCAGCTCGGTTCATCTCTGGAGAATAAAACTGATATCAAGGATCACAGAATCACAGAGTCATAGAGCATCCTGAGTTGGAAGAGACCCATAAAGAACTTATTGTTTGTGACCTGCACAGACACCCCAGCAACCCCACCCTGTCCCTCAGAGTGTTGCCCAAACCCTCCTGGAGCTCTGGCAGCCTTGGGGCCATGCCCACTGCCCTGGGGAGCCTGGGCAGTGCCCACCACCCTCTGGGGGAGGAAATTTTTCCTGAGATGCAGCCTAAACCCTCCCTGATGAGCAGGGTGAGCATCCCATGCCTCCCTGTCTCCCAGAAGAGTGCTGCCATCCTGGGCTTCCCTGTCAGTGCCTTCCCCCAGTCCCATCCCACAGGCTGCATCTGTCAGGACTCCTTTGCTGTGCTCTCCAGGCAGGACCTGCTGCTGCTCCTGTGATCACAATGTCTGAGCACAGCAGGACCTTTTGCTGCCCAGGGCCTTGGCTGAGGCACCAACAGGAGGGGAGGAGGACATGAAGGCACCCCAATAAAGAGGATATGGACACAGCCATCCCTTCAGCTGCCCCAGCCCCGTTTGCAGCCTGACAGGACCGTAGCCCAGGAGGAATTAGCATGATCGGAAACTCGGCACTGCTCCCATGGGACTGGCTTCAGCACAAATGGCTGCTGCCAGGTTAATTTTACTCAGGGCTATGATCTGCTTGAGCTGCCCTGTTCAGAGGCATTTGTTCTGCTCACAGGTAACCCTGGCAGGGGGATGTTCTCAAGCAGCTTTTGGCACAAAGGAGTGCTCCCACTCTTTCCACACTGGTGCAGAGCAGAGTAAATCATCTTTGACCAATGCAAAATCAGGTGTAAAACAGGAGTATCCTGCCCAGGCCATTTAATTCTCCGAGATATAAGCAGACTCGTAATCTTCATCAGCGTTGCTTCCTGCTTGAAAAGCTTTTCATTAGCTGTTCATTCAGCCAACACAACCACTTTGCTGCCTCAGCAAAACACATGCCACACTTCTTGCTCAGCAGCAGAAGGCAAACATTTTATTGCACTTTAATCACCAGCAGTTTCGGCAGTTGCTTCCTGCTCTCTGTGTTTCTTCCACCCATCCTACTGAGAAACCTCTATAAACTTTGATTGCTTGACCAAAGCAATCTGGGACCTCCTCAGCCTCCAAGTAGCTGCACATCCTGGGGAAACTGAAGGTTGAAAGCTTGGTAATCTCAGAGGTCTTTTGATCCCATTCTGGAAGAAGTGAGACAGGCTGAACACAGCTGTTTGGTTTCAGAGATTTGCTGCCCTGCCATTGGCATGTTATTGGCCTTCCTGGGAAATTTCATGCAAAATTTTTCTTCTGAAAATAGAGATTTCTTGGAGCTGAAATGTTTCAGTGGAACATTCCAATGATCAAGGGGGTAAAAGTAAAATGCTCTGTGGCAGCAGTGCAGCTCCCTGTCAGGAGAGGGTGAAGGCTCACAGCCCACTGTCACAACATGGTTAAGGCTTGCTCTGACCCTGCAGTTTCAAGCCAAGAACAGTTGAGCAACCAGAGAAAGGCCCAGTCCCAGTCCTGGCTGATTGGGTCCAACCCAGTGGCCCAGGATCTCCCTGCTGCTCAGTGTCCCTGATGGCTCCGCTGGATGATGCTCAAGGCCAGGCTCTCTGGATATCAGTTCATTTGCAGCTCTCTCCTTTCCTGCTGCTCCTCTTCCAGGCTCAGTCTTCCTGTGCCTTTGAGTCACATGGGATGTTTCAAAGAAAATTTTGGTGCCTCATTTCTTCATTTTCCTCTCTCTGGGGGTTTTCCAGCTTCTGATCCACACCCTTCCCACTGCTGCAGTGGAACTCATTTGCCTCGCTTGGGCATGATCCTTAATGTGCCCATAATTTGCTCACAGACCCTGCATGAAGGTCAACAGCCTCTTCCTTTGTTCTGCTGCTGCCTCAATGGCAAGGCAGACAGGAGATGGGTCAGGGAGTATGTGTTAGAGTCCTCACCAGCTGCTGATGGTCTGGATGAGGGCTGATAGAACCTGTCACTGTCCAAGAACAGGACTCCGGCCTGCCTGGGCCAGGGGCAGGAGGACCACCAGCATCAGCATCAGCCTTTTTTCTGCTCAGGCACCACACTTGGTTTCAGGAAAGCCCTCCTTCACCAACTCCCATTGACCCCATAAAAATGAATTACAAGACCAGACCCAGGCTGTGGCCATGAGCTGTGACTCACCCTGTGCAGTTCCCTAAAGAAGAGGGTAAATTCGGCACAGAAACCCCAGGGGAGCAAAAACAAAGGCTTTGCCTTCCTCGGAATTATCCGGGATCCATCACTGCCTCCCGTAACTCGATCCCTGCCCTGCACCCGCCCAGCCCTGCACAGTCATGCTCCAGCTGTTCTCTTTCAGGGTAACTGAGTTGATTTCTCTGAAACCCCACAGGACTCTCCAGGCAGCCCTTTCAGCAGGGGATTTTGCTGAATCTGCAAAATAATCCATCATGGGGAGGGTATTCCTGGACCCCCAAACCTCCAGGTTTCTTCCTCCAGTCCTGACTTCCCTGACTGGGAGGTCTCAGGTTGCCCCGAGATAGTCACTTGCTGAAACTGTGCAAATTCAGTATTTTCCCCCTGTCCAAATTTTGCCACTTTTCCCTCCTCCCTCACTGCACCCTCAAGGTCACACCGGTAGGTTGTGTGAACTGATGAAAGGAACAGGGAGGGAGAAAAGCCCAGAGAGATGAAAACTGATCCCTGCTCCCGCTCCAGCCTCGGCCCCTCTTGGCTCCCTTCCCTCTGCCCCAGAACCTTCACTCCTTGCTCCCAGGACACACTTTTGGGACAGTTATGAAAGAAATTGTGCATTCAGGTATTCTAAGAACTGGCAGAGCCTTTTGTCCGGAGAGCGTATGGGAAAGCTCCTTAAGCACGGGATTGTGTAACCTTGGCATGCTGCTGGGCTCCCGCTGGCAGGTGATGAGAAACTGGGCAGAAAACAGCCTTTGAAATGCCCAGCTGGACACAGAAGGGCCTCACTGGAGCCCTGACCCCACCTCACCCCACTCATAACCTGATAGCTGCTTCTGTGACCAGGAGGATTTACCAACAGCCCAAGTGCTGCATCTGTACTAGTAATATAAATACACCTGGCATTGTCCTTGGCCCTGAGGCCACTGATACTGAACACTATTAAACTTCCTTATCCCCCAAGCCCAGATGGATGCAGTCATATCAATGCACCCTTAAGCATTTTTCAGGAATTGTTTCTGAAAGCATCACTTGACATGACCCAAAATCACATGCCAGGGATGTGCAACCACAGTGAGACCTGGCAGTGTTCTTGGTGGCCAGGGAGACCTTCCAGCCCTGATCCCTGTGGTCCAACCCTCTGTCATCCCCAGATTTGCAAGGGCTGGGGCAGTTGTGTGGAAGAGAGGCAGCCCCAGCAGAAAGCAGTGACTTACCCAAATAGCACAGGGCTGAAGTTTGTGCCAGTTTGCCCAGTGCTGGAGCTCCTGCTGTCCTGAGCTGATGTGTGTTGTGCATCCCCAGCCCACTGTGTGGCTTTTTTTGCGCAGCCCTTACCTGCAGCACCTTGGTGATGCCCCAGCCCTGCCTCCAGAACACACAGCTGGTGTCCTACCCCCAGCTGCAGTCCCTCTGCTGCAGAGGATTTGGCTTTGGTGCATCCCTACCTGGCCATGTGCACCACTGAGAGGGCTGTATCAGTGTGATGGGGAGTAAACATAGAGGAGAAAACACTGTTTTTGCTCTGAAATTCCATGGGAGAGCAAGATGAAGCATCACTGGGGCACCTGCTAAAACAGAGCTCAAAACAGAAGCATGGACTGTCCCCTAAACCAGGGCTGGGACAGAAAACTGCTTCCCATCAGTGCTCACTGAGGCCAGCATGGGCAGAGGCACAAAGTCCCTCGTTCTGCCTGCTGGGGAGAGCAGATGCAGCATGGGGGAAGGGATGAGGTGAAGACACCTAAAGTCACTGGCAAGACTGTACATATCCCTGAAAATCCTTGCTATTGTTTGAAGCTCTCCTCACACCAGTGGGATTTTCTTGCCTTGTTTCCTGAATTCCCCACCGCGGTTTTCAGTGCGAATAAGTAGAGTTTTTGTGGCAAATACAGGGCAGTGGGACTTAGGAAGCTTCAGGAACTCCAGTTTCACTGTTCTTCCTATTGCTGATGGCAATGGCATTGTGGTCTCCAGAAAGGTCATTTGAAGGTTATTTCCCATCCCACTGTGAACCTGAGGGGCTCTTGGCCTGCCAGTGACTGCACTGCACAAAGGGACCAGCATGCCCAGCCCCCACCCCTGCATGAAACAGCCCCCAGAGAGAGCTCTGCCCTTCCAGACCTGTCCCTTCTGAAAGCAAAGCATATGGGAGGAGAGTCTTCACAGAGAGAAGCTCTCTCTTCCCCAGAAAACCTTTCCCTCATGCCCTGTGTCCATGCAGCATGGCTGAGCTCCCCAGAGGCAAACCAGGGGTCTTTGGAAGTTCAGAGTAGGACCCTCAGTACATCTCCCACCTCTCCCTGAAAGGTCAGAGAGAGATTAACCTTCACTAATCTCTGGGGCAGGAGCATCCACAATCTTGAGTTTCACCTCTAGGTCTCCAGGCTCCTCTTTTCTCAGGAGCACACTGAGAAGCTCCCTTGTTTTTACCATTTGCATCCGTGTTTCCCGATGCACCAAACACAAATGTTCTGCACTGGAGCCAAGTTCCTGGGCCTGAGTGCTCAGATGAGCCACCAGACACGCTGGGAGGATGCCAAAGTGCTTTCTGCAGAACTGCTGGACTCTCTTCCAGCAAATGTCCTGTCAGGAGCTGGATTGTTTGAATATCCAGGGAAATCAAGTACAAGCCACAGATTGGCCAGCCGTGTTCCCAAGAAACAATTTTATCAAGACTTCTGGCAGAGAAATGCCTGCTCTGACAGAGCCTTGTCAGGGGTGGGCAGGAAGAGCAGGGATTTAAAGCAGCACCTTCGTTTGATTGGAGTCAGAAGGTGACTGTGCTACTCCCCAGTGTGTGCCCCAGGCACAGGCTCCAGGAACAACCATCTTCATCAGGAGTGTGTTGAAATTCTCACTGGGCCAGAAGGTTGGTGTGCCTGGTGCACAAGACACTCCTGCAGGTAACTGAGCTGCTTCTTTCCAGAGTAACATACTAACCACAGGACTGTCTTCAGCAATAAGGTCCCAGACTGCATCCTCTCAAGCATGATCTGAAATGCTCCAGATTTCATGCTGCTCATGAATCAAATGATTGGAGAACCTCTGTGGTTGTTTTTTTCTTTTTTTCCTTTTCACAAACCAGCTTTAGTTTCCCATAAGCAGGGAGCACAAGTTTGAACTTCCTGAGAACATCACATTTCTGTTTTGGTTTTTCAGTGAGACATCATCAAATACCAAGTGGAACAGCACGCTCCAGAGTGGCCATCACACTGGGCCCTAAGGAGCCATCAAAGAGATGTCTAACTCAAGCAGCAGGAACAGGTCCTGCACAGGACCACTCCAAGAATTGCACCAGGAGCATGGTGTGAGTTTTGGGGGTGCCTTGTGCAGGACCAGGAGTCTGACTTTAAGGAGCCTTGTGAGTCCCTTCCAACCCATACTATTCTCTGGTTTCATGATCAGCAGCTGTGTTTGCAGTGCAGGACATCACAACGCCCAGCATCAGAAAAATCACACTTCTTCCTGGCTGTTGAAGGGCTATTGTTAGCAACAGTAATCCTGTGGTACAGGAGCTGTGAGGGATTAGGAAGGAAGAGAGTTCTCCCCGTGTTGTGGGGATTGCATAGTAAATTTCCACAGGTTGGTGTGCACTGAGGTGAGGGTTTCTCAGCTATAGCAGTCCTATAATTGCTGTTACATTTGTGGGCTCTTTAAACAATAAAGAAGTCAAGAAAAAAGTTGTACCACTAGCATGTAACTATCAAAACCCCAAAAGTAATTGTTTTCTTCCAGAACAGTGGTAGCATCCAAATCTGTTTCTATAATAATTTTGATGCTGTTGCTTGGATTTCAGGCAAGTGTCCACCTTCAGGGCTGCTTTCCTAGGACCACAGGGTGGCTTGTTTCTTTAACAGTGAACTCACAGTGTTTCCAGTCACTGTCCAGACTCAGAAGTATGAAGTGAGCTTAAAATAAAGGTATTTAAGAATTAAAAAACACGTTTGATCCTATTTTGCCTACTCCATTCTGCCCTCACCTCTGTTTTCAAGTTTTTGTCTACTTCAACTAACCTGAGTATAAAGAGGCTCAGGTGAGCCTCCACAATGGATCTGTGGTGGGAAACCCATGCCTGCACATGTAGGTCCTTTCCTGTCCTACCGCACCATGCTCTCTGTTCCCTGTAGAGCCCCCTGCCCTCAGGCATCCCCTTCCCACTGGAAGGTCAGAGCCATGGCTCTCCCACAGGCCCCACACAGCCTTGGCCACCCAGCTCCGCCATGCAGGTACCTGCAGGGAGCAGAACGACCCCTCTCTGTCTGTGTGCCTGACTCCCACTGGTCTGGGTTGTGTTGAAAAGCTGGGCTTTGCCAAAAAGCAGCAGTCTGCCCATCAACCAGAGGCCAGCTTAGGCTGGGTGTACAGTGTCTTCATTTGGAAGCAAAACCTAGCAAGAAGGATGTTTTTTTTCAGGTTTTGTTGCATAAAAGTAATTTAAACACTTCCACATATGATAAGTAGCTGGGATTGATCTGGATGGTGCAGACTCAACGAGACACATCCTCCTTCATGTGGTGGAGCTTCTTCCCCATTCACATGGGTGTCCAAGCTTGCCCTTGGCAGCATGACTGGAGCTGTTGTTTGCAGTCCATACCACTCCAATTTTCCACAGGGCTATAACAGGAGATGGAGAGGTGACGTGACAGACTGATTTAGGCCTTGCTGAGAGGATGTTTGCAGAACTGGGACACTGATGACGTATTACAGAGAAGCAGGATGTCTTTGCTCCTCTAACTCTGTGGCTCAGCAGAGCTTAACCTGTTTGCTCCTTCCATAAATGTCCCAAAGAGAACCACGAGGGTCTCCAGGTGTTTCTCACCAATGTTCAGTGAGTGATGCAGCTGTCAAGGGGTTACAGAAATGCTCTGTTCTGGGTCAGTGCCATGCCTGGTATGACCATGATGGCAAAGAACCACATCCAGAGACTGAGGCAAGTGTAACACAATCTGAATTCCCATTTCTTTTGGGGATTTCAGCAGTGTCTATGGCAATGCTTTTCTTCAGAGCCAGAGACTGCTGCAGGTGCTTCTGTCTCTTTCCTGGGCAGAAGTACAGCCCCTCTGGTGAGAAGTACACCTGGTCATCCTCATGTTGCATTCTGAGAGTCAAAAATTTTCCCCGTGAGTGTGTGTGTGAGTGCTCCAGCCAGTGCTAGTGGAAGCAGACAGAGAGGATTGAAGTGTCCAGTAACCCCAGAACAACACTAAAAATGATCAGCCTTTCCACTGAAAATTACCTGGTGCCTGATTGCTCTGACCAGAACCTCAAGAAATGGCTGTGAGGTGGTCCCTGACCATCAGTGTGTGGTCCCTGTGCTGTGCCAGGTCAGACAGGGCTGCAGAGGCAGCAGTGCTCTCCTCCAGCAAAGCACCCAGCACAGGTTTGGAAGTTCCCAAAGGCAGTGCTGTGGTTGGGTCACTTGGCCAAGTCCTAAGTGAGGTACTTTGTCCCTGCAGTGAGCAAGCAGGCTCTGAGGTCAGGACATGTTATGGCACTCAGACAGCTGCTGTGCAGCCCAGGCTGTATCTGTGAGCCTGTTGGGTTCCACGTGTCCTGAAATCCATCCTCCTGACATGGCCCTATCCAGACCTTTCCATGACATCCCATGTCTCACAGATACTAACTCCAGATCATCTGGAGTGTAAAGCTCCCATCAGCTCCCCCAAGATCTAACTGCTGCTTGTGAGCAGCACAGGGTGGGAAGGACTTGCTCCCCTCAGGTCAGCAGACACAAGCTGTTTGACCACACCTGCCCTCCTCTAGATGTCATTTTTTTCCCAGAGGAATTTGCTGATGAGAATGCATAAAAGGCAGGAAATGTGAAAATTCAAGACCTGCTAGTGAGAGGAAGACTCTTATCTTTGTCTATCTGAGCATCTCATGAATCCCACCAGGAGCTGCAGGCCAAGGCATTCCCATGGCCCAGGGCTTAGTGCACTGCAGTCAGGAATGAGAAATATTCAGGTGATGCATCCAGTGCATGGGGCTTCCCTACCAGGGGGCCATTGCATGTAAATAAACTGTTTCCTAAAAGACTTGTGATGTCTCATGTCTGGTTTTCACCACTGTCTGGTCCGCTTTGAAGAAGAACAAGACACTGTAGGTCCAGTTCTGCCTCCATATATGCTGCTGTATGCTCATGCACAATGCTGGTGCTCAGCACCTGCCAGCAGCCTCTTTGTGGTCCCCAAACCAAGTGCCTGACCGGCACTGTTGAGTAAGAAAACACAAAATTTAATGAATGTCCAGAATTTTCCTTGTTGTTACCTACTGGGATTGTGGATATTCCTGTTGTTCTAGAAATAGCTGATAAGACTTCAAAGCTCCCTAAATTGCTATCTCAGACCTCATGAATGCCATAGGCAAATGACAAGCTCAGTTCCTCCTGTTTGAGCTGCACTGGTGACATCTTTGTTCTGGAAGATGTTTCCCAAGTAACCCAGAGAGTACCTGCTCATTAAGCTGCTTTAGATGAGCTCACTGGCTGTGGGCAATGGAGAGAGAAGATGAAGTCGTATTAGTTACAAAATGATTACAAGCTGCTTACACAATGTGCCATAAAAAGGTGAAAGGATGATAAAACAGGTCTGGGGGACACGGCAAGATGTCAGCTAATCCCCTTCCCACACAGTGGTGTTTCTGGCATTTATGACACTGTCTGACCTGGATTTAAAATCCTCTCATGCTGGAGTCACAAGATTTTCCCCAGACAATTTCCCTAGCATTCACCTGCCCTGATTTTCCACTTGTGTTGGACCAAAACACTCTTATTTATAGAGTTTTGTCACTATTTCTCTTCTTTTTGCCCATGAACACTTGTTGCCTTTCCCTTTGTGCAGATTTCTCTCTTGAACTCTGTCTCAGCAGCTGTAGAAGCTCTGCCTGCCATTGGGAAGCATCAGCTTTGTAGGAGGCATGCAAATGGTTTCCCTAGGGATCCACCTTTCATGAGCACACACCCCCCCACCCTCCACCTCCACATGGTAGCGTTCTCTTCTTATTTTGGGAAGTGCTCTTGTTCTGCCATGGAAGGACAAAATGAGGTCTGCCTGTCCCAGGCAACAGGACCAGCTCTCCCCAAAGTGAAGTGGGCTATGAAAGGGAAATAAGATGGTCGAGTCCCAAACTGAAGTGGGATGCAGTTCACCTCCTGTGTGAAATGACTGAAAGGCAGGGAACCCCATGTGAGAAAGTCATCCCCAGCTCCATTTATAAGCACTGGAGGGAAAAAAGTACAAGTGATTCATCTGGTTCTGACCTACCTGTCAGACAGGTGAGTCGTGCCCCAAAAGTGCCTCGTTCCCTGTGTTGATCCTGAAGCTGCTCTAGGCAGCTCGCTCAGAGGGAGTCAGTGACAATGTCTCCCACATCTCTGGATATGGGGGGAATGGGTGTGAAGCCAAGCTGAGAAGCTCCAGCACCAAAGTGTCAGTCCTTAAACTGCAGAAAAACATGATAAAATGGAATAACATAGACCGGCACAGAATGGGATATTTCAGTTGGAAGGGACCTATGACAATCAGCCAGTCCAATGCCGAACCACTTCAGGGCTGACCAAAAGCTAAAGTGTGTTATTAAGGGCAGTGCCCAAATGACTCCTAAATGGGCACTGACCAGCTGTCTGGGAAGTCTGTTCAGTGTCTGACCAACCTCTCAATAAAGAAGTGCTTCCTTATGTCAAGTCCGAAGCTCTCACACATCCTGAAACCGTGTCTATACCATACCCTGAGCAAGACTGGTTCTTGGCTGGCTGTGCTGTGATGAGGGCAGAAGGAAACCTCACTTCCAAGCCCCCCAGGATAACTGGCATTCCCAGACATGCCTCCTGGGAGGAGAGTTGGTGAGGGATACATATGTGAGAGGGGCATTTGCAAGGCTGCACTGTGGAAGCAGGATGGTTCTCAGCTGGCAAATGCTTGCCCTTACTAATGTGTCAGCCAAGCTCTTGGGTCTGGAACTGGTGCCAGCACGAATCCAGACCGACTACTCTTTAAGAAAGCAAATGTCCCTGATGGGGAATTTTTATTATGCTTCTTGAGGCAAGTTAAACACACATTTGTTCTTAAATATAAAGAGAAATTTAATGAACACTGTATTGGGCAGAATCCTACTGCAACCCATGGTTCTACACACAGTCTGCAAAGATGAATCACAAGCAGTTTCCTGATATACCTTTGCTCCAGCACTAGTCATTTGCAAGGAGTCACTTAGTCTCTGACATTTCTGCTTCCAGACAGTTTAACCCCTTCTTGTATTTTGCCCTCTTTGCCTTCTCTGTGCCAGATAATTCCTTGGTCATAAATTTCCGCTGCTGAGAACTTGCAATAAGTATTTCCTTCATCCCATATAAGACCCTGGAACCAAAAATTAAGCCTGTATGTGTGTAAAAGAGAGCAGGCTGCACTGATGTCCTGATCTCCTATGACTGTGTTTGGCAAGAGGTGACCAAAGACAACTCTCCAGGAATCTGCCTGATGAGGAATCATCTCCAGGTCCAAGCTGAAACCACGACACAGCTGGAAAATTCCTTGGGTTCTGTGCCCCAGCGCCTTGGCCACACATACTCGAGGGTTTATACAGCAGCCCCTGGAGCTGAGTGTTGTCATCAGAACAGAGCATTAAACCAGAAGTGCAGGGCAGGTGCACACAGTGGGCAATAAACACAAGAGCTGCTCTCAAGCCAGGCCTCAACAAGAGTGGCAAAGCCATGCCCTGAGCTAGTGAGATCTGCCCCCATGTCATTAACAAATGAGCTGGCTTAACTCCACCTTGATTGGCAAGAAAATCTTAGAAGTGTGTCTTAAGTGAAGTGTCTTAGGAAGCACATCTTGGACTCCAGAGGTGTACCTTTGGGAAAGGGAGACCCTCCAGCATAACGTCAGCAAGTCTTTCAGGAGGTTCTCTTACTGCCCAAAATCCAGCAGAACATACTGGCCAGGGTTGTTACCCAGAGAAGCTGTGGCTGCCCCATTCCTAGAAGTGTTCAAAGTCAGGTTGGAAGAGGCTTGGAACAACCTAGTCTAGTGGAAGATGTCCCTGCCCATGGCAGAGGGTTGGAACAAAATAAGCTTTGAGGTCCCTTTTAACCCAAATCTTTCCATGATTCTACAATTCTGTGTCCTCACACAAGGGACTTGTGGCAACCCTTGAGGTGCAGAGTGTGCTTGTCCTGTGTGCTCCAGGTCAAGGCTGCAGGTCCAAGCTGAGGAGCAGAGTGCAAGGCTGTGGCCAGCCAAGCTCCTGCTTGTGCAAGAGTCATTTCCTGTAGGGACACAGGAGACTCTGCATGGTGGAGAGATGTGCAGCCAGTGTTTGGGCTGAGAGACAGGTGGGAGTCAGACCTGGGAAGTAATCTGCAAGCCATGGGAAGAGAATGCGTAGGATCTGCCAAGAAAGTGAGTGGGATCATTGGACTGCCAGCATTGCTGCTGAGCCTTGCAGAGCTGCACCCCAGAATGAGCATTTAAAGAGCAGATTTTGCAAATAGCCCAAGAGCCCAAATTATGGATCAACAAACACAGGCAGATGGACACTGCTGCCTTCTGGAGATCTGCATCATTTATTGATGCTATCAGGACTCAGCCAAGCTGCCAAAACTGGAGGCACAGGCCCTTTGCCAAGGCTGTGCCCAGCACATCCTCCTGCTCTGTCACAAGGATAGAACAAACCAACCAGGACTCACATTGAGAGCAGGAACCTGGCCCAGCTTTCCAGCCTTCCTGTGAAAACCTGCCCTGAAAGCCAAGCTTTAGGAAAACTCTGTCCTGCCTGTTGAACCATCTGTCTTGCTCCAACTTATTAGTGAGCCACATTCTTACCTTTGCTTGTGGGGTTTTTCGGCTCTGCTAGTTCTTTTCAAGCAGCTTTGCTTTAGCTTTTTCTTGACAACAGTACTACCCTGGAAATCTGTCAGTGCAAAAGATACCCACATCCACCACCTTCTTCAGGTCTGTGTGAGCGAACTAAATATTTCCCAAAGCACTGGCACGAGATCAAGCAGCCCAGACCCTCCCACAACCTTGCTATTAAACTCTCTGAGCCTCCAGAACAGCACAGTGGATCCAGCCTGTCTAATGGGCCTGGTGTCACTCTACAGGCATCCCTGAATTGTGCCCAGAAGCCATTTGGAAGAGCATCAGTTGGCCCAGGTGAGCTGTGCCTGCAGTGGCCCGGGCTGTCTCTTGGCACCATTTGCTCAACCACTGTAATGGGGCAGAAGAGGTTTTTGATTATTAACAGCAGCTCAGTATTCGCTCTGATTTTGCTCCACATTAAGGCTGTTGCATTGGCCAGGAATACTGGAGCCTGCTGCCTTCAGAACCCTTGTGGAGTGGTTGCTGGAGGCACAGGGATCTCCAGTGCTTACATATCATTAGTGATCTCAAGAAAAAAATAACCAACCAAACCAAACCATTTAAGCCTGTGGCACAAGGAAGAAGCTGCCCCTATGCAAATATAGCCAGAAAATCCCCAGACCATATTCCTGGAGGCGCTGCAAAAAGTGGCTGAACATAAAAGCTGTGGCTGTTTTCTTCCCCCCTTTTCAGCGGTTAGTTTTGTCTTGTTGGGATTAGCACAGCATAGAACATGTCAGCTAGGTACAAAATTGTTGTCAGCACTAGAAAAATCACTTGCCCTGTGGACAAGCTTAATACACAATGAGCTGCTGTGGTGAGGGCACAGATTCAGCACGTCCAAACACGGGAGCCAACAGCAGAGCTGTGTTGCTCCTCTCTGGGATGAATGAACTGCAAGCAACAGGCTCCCGGTTAAAGTACCACAGAAAGCTTTGTCTCTCAGTACAAGTGGGTATCTGATTTCTACTAATAAAAACGTGGCACTGAGAGTGCACAGAGTGCTAGGACAGTGTCAGCTTGTCCTTCCCAGAGCACGCTCAGCACCCTCACGGCCGCATTAGTGCCCCACACAAAGACGTGGTAACCTGATTGAGAGGAAAAAAGGGCAGCAGCCAACAGATGCCATCTGCCAGGGGACTGAACCTGAGCCACTCTGCCTTGGAACAGGGACTCCAGTGTCAGAGCAAAGCTCTGCTTGAAAGGGTGAAACACACAGCAATTGACCTTTAAGTGACAGTTTGTGGAGTGTCAGCTCGAATGACAGTGTAGAGAGGCGTGTGGGTTTATTAAGGTATATGATATCACCCACAAGCAGGAAAATAACAAAATTCCCCTGGGGAAAAAAAGGCTGTGATTTCTCCGTCCCCATGTTAGACTTCTTGGCTCACTGCTTCACAGATCCTCTATGAGAGACGTGAGTTTATCCTCAGGGTACCTGCATTTCTCCTAAGAGGTAAATTGCCTTTAAACTCCTCTCCATTGCTTTATAACCGTCCTACTTAGATCTAATGATGTGCAAAAGTTTACAAAGCATTTTCTGATGACCTGGAATGCTTGGCAGCTTGTGAGCAGAGCAAATAGCTTAGCTGGGATAATAGAGAGGAAATCCACTGAAGAGCTCAAGTCATTAAGATGTTTGTATTTGATGAGACAACCACTACCAAGGGCCAGAGCAAAGGAACTGAGCCCGTGATGCTCATGCCAGGTGCTGCCAGGCATGTCTGCATCCCTCACCCCCTCCCCATGGCAGCAGGGAGCTCTTGGCTCAAGTCTTTCCCCAGTACACCAGCTTGATTGCTCTCTGCCCAAAATCTTGAAAAATCACAACACGCAATTCAGCGATTCTACACAAGGAAATAGATAACAAATTAAATCCTATAATTATCACATCTGCATCACTCCAGAAAGCTTTGAGGAGCAGGACTGAGGCAGCAGGTACCTCACTGAAGCTCACTCTGGGAAATTTCATCAACCTAAAATTATAAGGTAGAGTTAAAAACCTCAACGTTTCCAACATCCATTGCTGTAGCTTTTATTCATATTTTACAACTTTAAGGAAAACGTCTTCCTATTGCTTGCTGAGTGAAATGCACCCTCCTTCCCAAGGGTAATTGGGCAGCAAACTGCCCAGAGAATGGGGAGGACCATTGCAGGAGGACAGAGTGCTGTCACTGTGAACTCTGGGGGGTAGGAGGGAGGCAACAGCCTGCAGACACAGGAGCCCTTGAGCAACTTTTGGGTACATCCATTCACACCACACACCTTGGAAAGGGAAGCGGAGACAATCACAAATACCTCATGACCATCAGATAGAAAAGAGAATTTCATCTTTGTCATTTAGTCTCAGGGACACATGCAAAGGGAGGCAGAAGGGATTGGGGTTGCAAGCAAATTAAAAAAAGCTTTTTCACACTGATAGCTCCTGTGAAGAGGCCAGGAGTCAACACCTTCAGACAATGTGGTGCAAGGGCCTTTGTCCCTGCCCAGTTCTCAGCTCCACTGTGGGAGATCCTGCAGTGCCATCACAGCTTCTGTCCACCTGCTCCAGAACACTTGACCTTCCTCCTTCTCTGTCTCCTATTATTTTGATTTCTTACTGTAGACTCCAATTCCTGGAGCAAAAAAATAAACAGGGGGTTGCTTGTGCTCAGATGGGAGACGTCACACTGGGGCTTGTGTTTTACCCAAACTGTCAGAACACCCCTTGAGGGTGGCTATATCTGAACTAATACAGATAAACTCTTTGCTTTTTCTCTGCAACTGATTGGCAGCTCAGCATGTCCAGGTGGGTACCTGGACAGACAGTGGAGAATCTCTGCCCTTCCAGGAGGACATTAAAGTAATCCCTGCTTTGACTCGTTATGTGCCGAGTCCCTGTGGGTCATTTCAACCGCTCATGAGAACCAAATTATTTCAGAGGAATGTACTTTGCACACAGTTGCAAGGAATTCTTCCCCAAACCTCTTTTTCCTTTGTAGGAATCACAGCAATGCTGGATTTTCTTTTATAACTAGACAACACTGGCAGCAGCAATTGTCTGACATAAAGAAATCCGAAGACAAGTTAGGTTAGTCACAGGTATAGTGATGAAGTCTTTCAAAATCCACTTCTGCACAGGGGAAGCTGTGTCCCTTGCAATGCCATTGCTTCCAGACATCACTCTCTTCTGATGCAGCACAGGTGCTGTCCCAGGGCTATGGAGCTCCTCTTCCTATGCCAAAACATGAAGTTTTCAGGCATGAAATTGGTGAGATTCACCTAAAACTAAGTTAGGAACTGTTCATGAGCACTCAGTGGATGCTATGTTTGCATATATCCCCTCGTCACCATTCATGAATGTATGCACAAGCATCATTTTATTCACACAGATTTTGGCAAGAGGCCCATTGAATTCAACAGAGAGAAGTCCATTGACTTTGGTAGACTTTGCACATTGTGGGTGAGAACAGATGGAGGCTCCATTCACCAGTTGCCACTCGTTAGTTAAAGCTGATTATTGCTAAAGAGTTTTGTTAATGCGTTCCCAAATGGAGCATGATCCAAGTAATGTAACCACCACTGAGTGCTGGAGAATGGCAGACGTGCTTTTCCAGCAAGGATGGAGTGAAGAAAGGACACGCCTGCATGCACAGGGCTGGAGTTTGTCTCGACCTTCAGAAGGGAGCAGGTTTGCAGCCAGTGCTGTTTGCCCACAGGGAAAAGGAAGTTTCCAACAGGCCCAGTGTGAGACACCACAGACCTGGCACAGGAGGAGAAAGCAGCTACATGTGAGCACAGGTCCTCTGCTGCCAGCAGGAATGTCCCATGGGTTTTGGCAGGAGCTACACTGAGCCTTTCCATAAGATATAGTTATCCAGCGGAAACTCTCCTTGCTTTATGTGGGAACAAGTTTCCTGAGCACAGCCAGGGGGAAGGAAAGTCTTCTAGGGGAAAAGATCTCCCTACATGTGGCTGCTGCAGCTTTAGCCAGGATCTTTCCTCCAGGGACCCACACCATTCTGTTTTCAAAGATGAATCTTATTTCTCTCCAGTGGAAGTACATAACTCCCTGCAGCAAAGAAGGTAACATGGGGGATGGTCACTGACATTTGCAAAAAGCAGGAGAATTCACCTTGTCTATGGAGCCACAGGGATTATAACAGCCTTAAAATCAGAGAAACACAAAATGGTTTGCTTTGGAAGGGACCTTAAAGCTCATCTTCTTTCACCACCTCCCACTAAGAGCAGGGACATTTTCCACCAGGCCAGGTTGCTCCAAGCCCTGTCCAGCCTGGCCTTGGACACTTCCAGGGATGGGGCAGCCACAGCTTCTCTGTCCAACCTGTGCCAGGGCCTGCCCACCCACACATGGAAATGTGCCAATACTTCAGAAATTTCTAACATTAATATATCAGGGAAGCCAAAGGCTGTCTCAAACAATCTAGAAAGAGAAGCAAAAAATCTATGTTGATTTTACACTGTAAAAGTAAAAATAAAAAAAGAATTGTTGGGCTACTCTAGAGGAAACACTAACAGCTCTGACATGAAAGTAGTTGGACAAAGAGGAATGGCTTAGTCCAAAGTGAGAATGCAACCAGCAAAAATGGACCACTGAAGAATAAGGAATACTTTTCTCACTGCAAGCTGGAGGCCTGAGCCCATGGGACTGCAGCATCAGGAAGTGGTGTGAGAAACACCCCTGGCACACCCAACACAGAAAACATTCCCTGCTTCAGGTCAGCACCTGAACTGGTCTGAGCAAATCAGCCTCTAAGACAGACACAAATAATGAGCACTGATCTATGAAATACCTCAAAACACAGCACTGTGCACACATGTGGAGAGGTAATTAATTTCAGCTCCTGAATGACTGATAAAAATGGTGTCAGTGCAGCCTCCTCACATAGTGGCATGTTCTGGTTGTTAATTATTAGTGTGCCATGGATGGAGAACCTCTTCTGCCATTTGAGCCTGGTTACTGGGCAGCCTCACATCTCTTGGGGCTGCTCCCTGCTTTAACTAGACAGCACCAAAGGTGAGTGACAGACATGTTTGGGACCACCCCTGCCCCTGCTGCATTACCTACAACTGAAACCCAAGCCTAGGTTTCCTGATTTTGTCTTCTTTTGTGTGTTCACAAATGTGGTAGTGGGACTGTTTAGAGATTTGGGGCTCTCACCACAGCATAAAAGTAATTTCTGCTCCCAGGAAAAAGAAATCCCCCCTAGAAACACAAAAAAAACTTAGCTGTGTCCTCGGTGGGCTTTCATTTCTGTGCTGGTCTCTGTGGCTTGGGGTTTCCGAGCTGGGAAGCTGCTCATGGTGTCAAATGTTTCACAACCCTCAGGCATTCACAGAGCTGTGGACAGGGCTCTGCTTTCCTTCCGTGTAGGGGCCTTCAGAGAAAGGTCTTCTCGACCCTTTCACCCAGGCTCTATGTCATTACAAACCAAGTGAACAGTGCTGGGAGATCACATGCAAGAAGGATGTTGCACTCCTTCGATGGAGGTCCTTGCATCCCTGGGGCACTTGCTTTCTGTCAGGTGCTCACACCACCTTTGCACTGAGACAGAACATGGCTAGAGGTGCCAGAAAAGAGCCTCTGACCACTGGAAATGGACTTTGCATGAGATCCTCACAAGGGGAGTCACAGAGGATTTGTCCCTGTGGCGTGGCTTGCTGTGTCCAAACTTGTCGGGACCCAAGAGGCAGCCCAGCCCCTCTGGGGAGCTGCTTGATGGCTTCTGATCATTGGCACCCTGAAAGATGCTACAACTGACTCTGAGTGAGCTGCAGGCTGGAAGGACCTTCTGTTTGAGAAGAGCTGTCATCCAGCTGCTTCATTTGGTTTTCAGTTGCTCGTGCACTGGTGCAGCATCACCAAACCAAGCACAGACCAGGAACTGGCCTTTGTCAAGTTGCAATACATCCAGAAGGAAAGCACATTTACATAGGTATGAGCTCACATGATTTCCCCACCATCAGAATCAGACAAACTCATCCTTTTCATGTTTGTTAAACAGGGGTAGCCAGTGGCAATTTCCCCTTGCCTGCAAAAATGGCATTTTGTTTTCTTAGAAACAAAAATGTCTAAATAAAAATATTGTTTCTGAAACTGGGAAAAAAATAAGGTTTTCTTCTAGATGTTTTGCAAAGATTTCTTTGCTTTTTTCCAACTCCCTTCTAAATTTCACAGTTTTATTCTGATTTTCAATGAGCAATGGGAGACAGCAGAAGAACAAGAGGAAGGGAGGTTTCTGCACTCATGAGAAAATATTTTTCATATTTAGATTTCCCCAGGAAGCTGAAAATGGACACCTAGTCCAGCGGGAAGTGGTTCACAGTGGAGCACATTTCAGCCAGCACTGCCTGAGCTTAGGCTGTGCCCTCTTGGTCAGGACAGCAGCTCTGAAGGCCGTGCAGGGTCACCCACCCGGGAGCCTCCGTGGGCTCTGCTGAGCATCTGTGTGTGGATGGAGGCTGAACCATGGCAGGAACATGCTCGTGATGCATTTCCTTGGAAAGCAAATGTGCTGCCCTCACTATTGCATTGTTCCCATGCTGTAAGTAAGACAAAGCTGTGTTATGTGCTGGAGACACTCAGGTAAAGCCTGGGCTCTGCACCTGGGCATAAATTGTAGCACCAACCAACCAGTCAGGAAGGTGCCCTCTCTGGACAGTGCTGTGAGGGTCCCTTGTGCTGAGGTACTGGAGGGTACAGAAGGAGGGTCTCCAGGTGAGCCCACCTTTAAAGGGGAAAGACAGACCCTAGTGGTGTTTCCCACCACAGCCATCCTGAGTAGGGAAATGGGGATGACTGGAACAGCCCCAGGTTGCTGATGAAGGAGATGTGACCCTCAAATAACACAGCCCATCTTCAACCCAATGCAAAGCTTGGCTGGACCAGTCACAGTGGGCATCTTTGCTTACCTGAACCCTCTGGCCAAATAAAATGGAGGAAGATTTTTAAAACCATTGGAGTCTGGCTGGAACAATGCAGTTCACAGATCAGCTGTAAAGAGCTGACTCACCAGACAGCTCCACACAAGGTACGGATGAGCCAGAAAGAGTTTGTCCCAGTGGTCAAGCTCTGTGACAGGGGCCCAGGGGGACCACAGAGTGTTTGTTCTTTAAGACCTGCAAAACTTGCCTCGATAAGACACTGAGCAACCTGTGCCAGCAGTGCAGTGTGATCTGTCCCATCTGTGCTTTGATGTCACACTCTATATCCCAGTGGCCCTGGAGCACACCAGGATTGAAACCCTTGCATGGAGTAATGCCAGAGTCACGTCAGATGAACAAAACCTGCTGTTTCTACACTTCTTAAAGTGGTTCAGGGAAGAAAGTAAACATATATGACTTATAGAGGAACTGAGCCCTCCAGTCCCCACTTTCTCTTTCTGCTTCAGGGCTTTTTTGTCAAGGCTACAGGAACAGCATCTCTTGGGTCAGAAAGTGGCTTGAAGAGCTTTCATTGGGCTATTTTTTTTTCATCTCGCACATATCCTGCCAAGGCTGGACTTGGTCCTGTGGTGGTTTCTGCCACAGTTAATGAGCACACTTGCACACATCAATGTGTGAATATCTTTCCTGTAATAACTGAGATGTGGATCTCTCAGGCAGATCGGAACTAAGCTCATCCTACAACAAAAGCTCAGTGTCTTGGGCAGGTTACCTTCATCTCAAGTCTCTTCAGCAGTGAATTATTTTTACAACATCTTTTCTTTAACCATTTGGCTTGACCATGTACCTATTGCCTTCTCCTCTGTGTTAACCCACACATCATGCAGCCCATGGACATGCATCTACACTCACCATGCTTCCCCATATAAGCCACCCTCATGGGTTGTGGAAGTCTGTCTCTTGCTTTTTTTGACACCTGTGGGTCAGTAAAGACAATAGCTTTACTGAGAAAGCCATTATTTTCTACCCAGAATAAACTCATATCCTCAAAAAAAGCCACTCTTTGATCATGTCTGCCTCAGGCAGGACACTCTCCATCGCCTGTCCCTGTGCTCCTCTGCACCCAATGGAGCTACTTCAAAAGCATGGTCTCCTTCCAATCAGCTCCTGGAATAAAGACAAGAAAAAAAGTCTTTCTTCTATATTTCAATGCTAATTCTTCAAAAATAAATCAAGCAAAAGTTCTGACCCCAGGTGCACTCCCAACAGTGAAACCAGTTCAGGCAGGAGGAAGACCATGAGGCATTCTCCCAGGTGACATCACTGTGCCAAGCTCAAATCCAAATAGTTCTCAAGCTGTCAGGTTTGGGTGGATAGACTTACTAAATAAAACTTGAAACTTTCTGCTACAAAGTTACCACAAAAAACACAGTAAAATCAGACTCCTACATTTTCAGGGAAAAGTGACACAAGCCAAAGATGGCAACTAATGCCTGTGCAGAGCTGTCCCTCCTCGCCCACCTGCCCTTGTGCTCCAGCACAGAGGGCAATGTGGTAGGGATGAGCCCCCAGCACAGCCACAAGTGGTGATCAGCTGGCCCAGCCCAGCTGCCACACTCTGGGCTGGACAGGGAGTCACAGCTCCATCCCTCCTCCTGCCTCTCTCCACCTGTGCCCCCAAGCCCTGAGCCAGCACCGAGGTTTTGCAGCAGTAACCGGCTGTGGAAGAGCAGCCTGGCTGTGTAGCTGGTATCAGTTAGTGTGTGCAGAGGCTAAAAATAGAGACCCTCCACTCTCACAATGACTCAGAGAAGCAGAAGGGAAACCCGCAGGTCTCCATTCTTGGCTGTCCCCTGAGCTGACTGAAACGTTTTCATCTGAAACGTTGTTTTGATACAAAACGGCTTTTTGAAAAACAAACTAACAAAAATTATAATAAAAACAAACAAGAACAAGCAAAATAAAACAAAAAACAAACTTTCACTCTCACCAACAGAACTGCTGGGAAGACTCCTAATTTGGCCCAAGTTTGGAAGAGGTCTTGGCCAGAAAAGCATGATATTTTGTAGTTTTTAAACACTAGTTGGCAAGCCTCCTGCAAGCATTTACCTGCTAAGCTCTTTCTTAGACCTGTGAGAGCAGATGAAATGGTGAAAGGCATGCCCATCCTCTGAAACTTTCATGGGGATACAGTGCACTTTCCAGACAGCTCTAACTCCAGCTCAGGAAGAAAACACATGCACCAGCTGGCCTTGCTGAATCCTGTGGGGAGGGGATCCTGCAATCTTTTAACTCCCTCTGTTTGTCCCCTGCATCAAGGGCTCCAGCCAGTGCCACCCAGGTTTTGACCATGCCATGGATGACTGTGGTCTGGAGAGGGAGCAGAGAACTGGAGACAGCCTGGCCTCAAGCAGGAGGACACAAGCTCACACTCCTGCAAGAGATCTCACAATGCTCCATAAGATCCCTGTGGCTCCAAGGGCCCCAGGGAAGAGCTGTGCCCTGAGGGGGCCACAGCAGGAGCCCAGCTCAGCCCCTGTCTCATCCCAGTGAGAGCCAGCCTGGATGTGACACTACAGCTGGTCTGGGGACCTCAGGGCAGCCCTGGTTCCCCAGAATGAGGCTGCAATGGCAGGAGACACAGCTGGACCCACAGCTGGAGCACCTTCCCATCTCCCACAGGAACACAGCCTGTTCCTTGGCTCCCTGCACTACAGGGCAAGGGGAGACAGTGAAAATGAAATCAACTGAGAGTGATGAGCTGCCAGTAATTCCCACAGACAGCTGGGATGAGAAAGACCCCAGAAAGCCTCCCCCCTTCCCTGTCAGGATCAGCCCTACCTAAACTAAGAGACCATCTGCCTACTGGCCTGGGATGTGACCCCAGCAGGGCAGAGCCGACCAGCAGCCAGGGCTGAAGGAGAAACAGTTCCTCCAGCTCAATCCAGAGCTCCTGTGCCCAGCGCTATAAGCTGAGATCCCTCCACTATTCGCTCATGTCCCAGCCCCTTGTCACTGCACGGCTTTACAAATGTCCCCTGTGTGGCAGCAGCCACTGCTCCCATGACCTTGGCACGGGCTTTTCCATGTCCTGCTGAGCACCACCTGGAGCTCCAGTAAGTCCTCCAGGAATGAAACGGTCTGTCCCGAGCTCACCCTGGAGCTGACACTGCCACGAGCATCTGCCATGTGAATAAACAGCATGTGGTGACCCCTGCTAGCAGGAGTGGCACTGGCAAGGAGCAGGCACACAACCCATGCCCACGGTCCAGCTCACCTGTGCCAGTGCCTCAGGACCAGTCTCGAGGCAGGACAGGGTCCACCCCATGCTTCCATTTGTTCCTGACTCAGAGAAACCCAGACAGACATTTCTGCTGCAAGAACAACTGAATTATCAATTAAATCATTAAGCCATGAAATTATATCATCATTAATTCAGATCAAGTCACTTTTATTTTGCCTTCTTCTCACCAGCAAAACTTTGTGTTTGGGATTAGCCAGAAATGTTTTGCTCCAGCTGAAACAAAATTTCTGCTTTTGTTATGGCCTCTGTAACAAAGTGAGGTCCTTGGCACTTGGAGGGTCAGTGCAGTTCTGAGACCCCTGGGCTGAGGCTCCTCTAGGACATGGGGCATTTGGTCTGAGTTCTGCATCCTCCCACACAGCAGGTTTGGAGATCTCTCCGGGCCCCTCACACCTCCCTCCCGGAGAGCCACTCAGGACTGACTCTTACACACAGGGTCAAGATCCCTGCCCCTACAGGAGGCACCACAACCCCCAGGATGGCAAGAGGTTCTCACGTCCATGGACCAATAAATATTTCGTTATTCTTCACAGCACAGAGCAGACTGAGACAATCTTCCACCCCCTGACTCTGCACACCCACAGCAGGACAAAGGCACTGCACAGCTCAGCAGCTGTGGGAGTTCAGCCCCAAACATCTTATTCAGACCAAAAAGTCTTGTCCAGTGTCCTGGGACTATCACTGGCATTTTCTTGAATGTCACTCACTGCAAGAAAAGCCACTCTCTGTTAATAACGATACTTGAGTTGGTGGAAAACACTGGGAGTTTTTCTCTTATTAGATGAAATGGTATTTTGTTTTGATATGAATCAAGATTTTCTTTTAATTTTAGTCTGAAAATTTTGAATTGATGGTTTTTTTTACTTTCCCAACTTCCTGTCATTGATCCCTCTGAGCTGCCAACCCCCAGGGTATCCTGGTCAAGATTCTGAAATTTGTCAACATACAAGGCAGGATTCAGATCCCCATGAAATTGTCAGCTGCACTTTAATGCAACATTTTTGCTGCTACAAGTAACCAGAACAGATGTGTGAGAGCCTGTTCCAAAATAGGGTACTGGGACAAAGAGACAAGCACAGTGTGCCCAAAGTGTTTGTGATGAACAGCAGCACAGAAGTGTCACTGCTCCTACACACCCGTCTGTCATTAAATACTTCCACTTTCCTTAGTGAAATGACAAAACCTAGCTTATGCTTTCAGCACAGCACAAAAAAACCTCTATCCACATCTGCCTTACAGTGTCAGATTCATGCAGGAAGCAGAAGTGTTCCTGTGAGATTATCATCTCTGTCTAGAACACGTCTGTGAAAGGTGAGAACACAATGCCAGCACAGTGCAAGGTTCCTGCTGCATCTCCATGCATTTCATTAGTGATATCACTGTTAAAATGAGATATAATGCTCTTTAGTTCACTTTAGGAAAAAAAAAATAATAAAAAAAAAGCAAAACACCTAACACGAAGTACTGGGCACTTCACTTGCTCAGAAGTTTATTCTTCCTGGACCTTAAAATAACCCTTCCAACTCAGTCCTTATAGACCACAGCAGAGCATTGCCATGTATTGCCCCTCTGATAGCACTCTAGGGTTTAATTCTGCCACCACTGCTCTTCTAAATGGCCAAGAAGAAATGGTGATTCCCAGCTCTGAGCAGTGCACAGTGTGAAAGCTCAAAGAATTGAAAAATCTGCTTATGGAGGAGCTGATGCAAATTGTCCAACTGCAGGAAAAGGAATCAAAGATGCTGCTGAAGAGCACCAAGGCAAGAAGTCCTTCTTTCACACTGAGAGACCAGGTGGCTGATCTGCCTCTCCCACCTTCTCCACTGGCTGAGGGCAGGACTGGGTCCTCTTGGGGCCAGTGATGTCCTTTTGAAGGTTTTAAGTCAGGCTCTCACCCTTCTACCCCGGCATGAGGACAACTCTCCTCCATGTAAACAAGGTGGCTGAGGGGTTAAGGTGGGACATCCAGAATTTGGGATTACTGACACTCATCTCTGAAGAGCTGCTCCTGCATTTTGGCAAGGTGGGTTCCCTGTGTCCTACAGCTCAGACCTTCCACACTGTGGCATGTGTGGCTCTACCACAGCCATGAACAGCTTTGGGAGGCTCAACTCCACCTGCAGCAGCCAGAAAGGTGGGCTCAGGATCGGATTAGTTGCTCTCCCATGTTAGTGATAGATGGGAGTGCCTTGGGGATCGGCTCCTTGTCTTGCATTCCCAGGGGACACCTTCCTGCCTCCAGCGGAACTTCAGGTATCCTCTACTTACCTGGCCTGCCTCTCAAACCCAATCCCATTCCAGTCTTTGCAGATCCCCAGCACCAGGGATCAGAAGAGACCTTGAATTCACAAACATGAGTATAGATCCTGCACAGGAAAAGTCCAGGGAGGCCTTCGGGTCATTCATCACCTCAAACCATCATTTATCACCTTCCTCAGCTGTCTCATGGGAGATAGAAGAGGAGAGCAATGAGTAACATCTATAGAAGATGTCCTGGGATTAGTTTAGGAGCCATGGATACTTCTATCTACAGCAATTAAGTAGGTTAGGGAGGCGTTTTGGTTTTCTAGGCAGCATTCATGGACTGTGCTGCCAGCTATGGTGCTCATGCTTCACAACAAATATGGACAAATTAGACTTTGCCTGGAATTGTCAGATTTCTTGGAAAACTTGCAGCAAAAGTCTGAAAAAAAAATTCTGCATTCTTTATACAGAAGAAGAAAACATAATTTGAGGTGGTAACCTCTGACTCCCACTGAGTGGCAGATGACCTGACTCCTTCTTGCGGCTTTTCTCCAGATCCGCTGGTGACTCAATTGTCCCACACATGCCAGGAAGGATGGTTAGTCCTGAATTCCCTTCTATGAGTGGCTGTCCTGCCATCCCACAGCCTACAGTGCTGGAAAGACATTCCTTTGGGTAGCCTCTGAGTGCTGACCATGCAGCACCAAACAGTAGTGCTGGTCCCTCTGCTCTGCTCTTTCCATCCCAGCACCACAACCCCAGAGGAAATGGGATTGGATCAGCACAGAGGAGCTGAGATGATGCAGTTTGTGGCCATGCAAGCAGGGCTGAACTGACCAAGCAGCAGTGGTATTTGTCAATGGTCACAGGCTGGCACTGAGTCTCACCAGCTCTACCATTTCCAAGACCTGCACTTCCATCCATAGGTGACTCCTATATTTAGTAATTGTGCTGGTGGCAACGGCCCAGCCTCCAGGATGTTGATTCAGACACTCAGACACTCAGCCACTTCCTGTTTGGAAGCGCTAAAATTATTTGCATCATTTAAAAAGTGGTGTTGGTTGAGGGAAACAAAGTGTTATTGTCAGAGGAGGCTGAGGCAGGTTACGTGTCCATGCACAATGGAAAAAAAAGCAGAACAAAATGCCTCCACCTCCCAAGAGCAGCACACCCAGACAGCGTGTCTGGGGAGCCACTGGCGCAGTGACACTGGCACTGCCACAACAGAGCAGTCAAGCTCTGTGATCCCCTGCTCAGCCTCCTGCCAAGGAGACCCAATATCATCTCTAGCTACAAATCAGGAACAGAGACATATCCACATGTGGTCTGCTGGCTGGAACAGGCAGTAGAAAGCCTCTGTCCCTGCTCTGCCACCTGAGCAGTTGCAGCTGCGACAAGTTTTTCAGAGCAAAATGCCACTTTCCCCTGTCACAATCTTTCCAACCTCACTGTGGGCATAACTGTGGCACCCAGGACCTTCACAGACTTCTGGTGACTCAAAGTCCAGGGCCCTGAAGCTTTGTGGGTGGTGGCTGTGTCTGTAAGCTGGACTCAGCTCTGGTTTGTCACCTCTGTACCTAATGCCTTGCCTTGGTCTGCAAAATCCAGTGCAGCCACTGAGGGACAGGACTCACCTTGTGGTGGTTGCTGCTGGGGGAGTGGTGGTGGAAAGGTCCCCTGCCCAGTTGCCATTCTGCAGGGTCCCAGACAGAGCCTGGCTGTGCCCCAGGCCCACCTGTTCTGCTCTCACCCAAAGGTCAGCCAGGACACCCTACAGGGGCTGTAGGTACTCAGAGTCGCCATCTGCCCTCTCAGCTATCCCGGGCTGTGATGCAGCCAGTGCCTCTATGGCTTCTCCATTTCCAGATGAGAGGCAGAAAACAATTTGCAAAATATTTTCAGGGAATCCTCGCAAATGATCCCTTGCTGGCTGCCTGCAGAACCTGGATGCCTGTCTGGTCCATGCTCAACTCCTCCTGAGCTGCCAGACACACAACACCCCCCAGACATTTACATCAACTGTACAAGAAGGGAGTTGTCCTGAATGTTCCACCTCCAAAATATGATCATTTTGGCCTTTCTACTGTTTTTTCAAAGCCTTACTAAGCTATTCCAAACGTCTAGGAAGGTTGATGACTCAATAGGTTTTTTCACAGTCTGGACAAGCAATCTCTTGGCAAGGGCTCTTTATGACTTAGCTGTAGATGGATTTACCTATCCTGCCTTCTTTTTAGTTGAGATGTAATTAGTCATGTGGACCAGGAACTTCAAAAGTGTGTGGGTGTCTTAGTGCCTTGACTTTCACACCCAGCTTTAAAAAAAAACATCTGGACACGTAAAGGTGAAGGCAGGCCCATTTCACTGTCCCTTTGAAAATTCTTTGTCAAAGTGCATTTTCCAAGCCCAAATTAGGTGAGTGCACTGTTTAAGCTCAGGAATAAAAGGCAAGATACAAATAACAAATCTCACTCAGTAGGTTCTGAGTCACCCTCAGACAGTGACAGTGGTTCTGCAATTGGCATGTAGGTCATAACTGCATTGCTATTGTGTGTCCAGGAATATCATCTGGCACCCACAGCAGTAGCTGTGTTGAGTCAGCAAGGCAAACAAGAGTTGAAAACAGTTAAAATCATATTTTTGTCACTGCATTTGGCAACTGTTTCTAACTGTCTGTCACAGCAGAGTAAACTTGCAAAGTCACAGACGTGGATTGCTCAGAATAAAGTTGCAGTTTGATTGTTGCAAAGTGTTTTAAACCTCCAGTCAAATGTTATCAGCTCGTGGCATCCCAGAGTTCTTCAGGTCTGAATATACTTTTTGATTTTCAGCCACTGGTAGCAAATTGTCAGGTAAGCAGTGATGGTAAAGAAAACCACCAGTGTGAGAAGACAAGGAGACCTGGAGCAGGGTGCACTCCTTGTGCTTCCCCTGCACCTTCAGTGGGCAGCAAGCACCATGTTTAGCAATCCTGAGCAAGCCTGGTACAAGTCAGGGGTGGTGGCAGAAGGAGGGATCCTGAGCCCTTTGCACACAGAGGGAACCCTGCTGGCACCCCCTGAGACAAGGTGAGCACTGCCTGCTCTTCCCAGGCCCAGCCAGGAGCAAACTCTCCCCATGCTCCAGCACTCAGGATGTCTGGCCTTTACAGCTTGGCAACAAGCAGTGTCCAAACACACATTCCCAGATCCACCCCAAACTGCATGCCCTGAGTGCTGCCTGCGCATTTCCCTTTCCTTTGATCCTCTCCTTGTGAAAGATCAGACTTTGCATTTTCATCTTCATCCACTTTGCCTTCTTCCAGCACACACTGGACCTGAGAGCATGCAAGCTGATCACACTGCTGTGTGAAGATAAGCTTTTGATTACAGAATTCAAAATAAAGTGAAAAACATGGGAAAATACAAATACAAGGACACAAGGCAGAGATAGAGCCAAGATCATTCCTGGTTACTGCCCAGACTGATTCCTGGGGGATATCTCAGACTGTAGCTCCAGCTGCCACACACCTGGTGACTGTCTGCAGGAGCAGGATCCTCCAACATCACCTTTCCCATCACATCTATTTTATTAATTTCCTTTCTCTACTTGGCTTCTGTTGGTGTTTGATGCAAGTGGTCAAGGGGCTTCTCCTCCATTCAAGTCTCCCTGCCCTTGCAGACCTCCAGAGTTCTCTGTTCAGTTCACTCCTTTGGGCTTAAAACACCTTCTTGTTGCCTGCAGGATGGTCGCACTATTTACAACTCTCAAGGAGCCTGCATCACTCTCAACACACCTCCCGTTTCCTCCAGAGTTCTTATCTGCACCCACACAGCTACATCAAGGGCCACTACACCAGCCAAGAGCCTTCTTCAAAGAGCTTCCCCCCTCCTTCTGCCAGTTTGGGAGCTGCACTGTTACCCTGAGTGCTAACACATCACTCCCTAGCAGGTTCAGGATTGAGGAGTTGAGTGTGTTCCCATGGATTTTGAGCAACTAACCCATGCACTGGCTTTGCAGGACTCCTGGGCTCAAGGCAACCCAGCACCAACAGCACAGAGGAGCCAACATGTGCCAGAGGCGCCCACCAGGCAGCCCAACAGCTCAGGCTGAGAAGATGTGGGGGAAGGAGCTGGGGTTGGACAGAGCTGGGTGTGCATTCCCTGTGGATGTCACAGGCACTGGTGGAGTTGCTTGTTGAAAGAATTTGCAAATTACTGTAATTGATTATGAAATGGAGCAATTATGCAATCTGCTGATTACAGAGAAAGGGATTATTAATCCTCCAGACAGGTCCAGCAAAGGCCCTGTCAAAACATTAGGGAAGATGCTGTGAAGAAGAAAAAAGGCATGTTGTGCGAGTCACATCACACCTGATTGCCAACTCTGTTGCACCAAGGATTAAACTGATTCAGCACCTGATTCGATCTAAACATCCCCTGGAAACTGCTGATTTAAGATTCATCTCACTGCAGGAGGGCCATGTCACCTGAGGGTCCCATTGCAAACTCTAGTAGAGTCCAACTCATCTGTTGAGCCTGGGTTCAGTCTGACATTAAAACACTGAGGTGTTTTCATCAGTCAGTGGAGCTTAGGGGAAGCTGGAAGCACCAATTTCAGGGTGAACTGACCTCTCATGTCTCTGATGGCTCTGAGTTAATCAGCTCTCCCACAGGAACATCCAAAGCCTGGACATTGGCTGATGAGAGACACCCACCCTGATCCCTGAGTGTAGGAGTGTTGATCACAACCTGAACCTGATCCCAGATGTCATGGGAGCAGAAAGCACTGTGTGCACTGCCCCCCTTCCCAGCCTGTGCCTCTCCTGCCCTTTGACTTGCACAGACCCTAAGATATGTTGTTGTCAGCAAAGCTTCTCTTCACACCAGAGGGCACAAACCCAGAGCAGAGGTACAGGCTGCCTGTTGCCTTCCCCTGAGCCTTTTGGCCCTCTGACACCCTTCCTTTGGCCAGCCCCTCCAGACAGGAGCAGGGATGCTCAGCTAGAGCCCCACATGCCCTGGGCTATCTGGTTGCTGACAGGGCATCCCCCATCACCCCCTCTACCAGAAGGATTTTGTACCCAGGGACCACACAGCTCTGCCTGCTCACAGGGACCAAATGGCACCTGAAGATAAAAGGAGAACGCAGACCCACCGTAGGGACACACTGAGTGGTCAAGGCATCTCCAAATCTTGGCATGTCTTGGCTCTAATAAGCATTGGGACATTACCCTCCACCGACCAGAGGCGTGCAAGAGGCAGAGCAGGGGCAGAGAAACTGGCCCAGCCTGTCGGGTTAATCTGTGCTCAGTTCCCTTATCCTGTCTGCCTATATATAATCTTCCTCCTGGTCACCTGCAACCACCAGCCAGGGGAGGGGGGAGTGGAGCACACACCAAGGGTGGGGGAGGGCAGGAGGAACATGCAGGGAGCACCTCAATGGTAGATCAGCTGCTGCCCCAGGCCTGGCGTTTGTCAGGATGTGAGCAACCCCACATGCCCCATCACACAGGGAGGGACCGTGGTCTCCTCTGCACCCCCGACCCCAGGATGTTTTCAGTGGGGTTGGGTGGTCTGGAATGCAACCATGGACAGGCTGGACCCATCATTTTGGACAGCCACAGACCAGGCTGGAGGTGGAACAAGAGATGCAGAGCACAGGGGAATGAGGACACTCATAGGGGTAAAAATTCCATATAAACGGGATTTCTCTTTCTGTGAAGAAGCTGGGGGTGACACAGCTCAGCTAGAAATAGAGGAGGTGAAACTACAGGAGGGAAAAGTGGTGGAACCTGTCCCAGCATGGGCCTGCTGGGCAGGATGGAGGGACATGGGCCAGGCTGGGCAGAGTGCACAGCTGAGGTGGGATGCAGGAGGTGCTGGCAGGGACAAGCCTCCAGGCTTGTGCAAAGGAGGAATTGAGTCCTGTAGCAGGATATGAGTCTTCCTCACCTTTGGAGGCACAGTGTCCATTGCAGATCAGTTTGCATCCCTCCCACCTGCCCAAAGCCTTGCAAGATGCCACACACCAGAGACTTCACTGCACACACTGCCACTGTGGGGTTGCTGAGTCTGCTGAGAAACAGCTGGAGGAAAGTCCCTACTCACAGAGTGCTTCCTGTTGGAGGAAAAAGAGAAGAAATCCCTGTTCTCTGTGCTGTCATAACAGAATTTTAGGAAATTCCCTTTCATCCTCACAGGCATGTTTTTGATTTAAATATCGATCTGTCTGCTTTGAATGTGGTCTGTATCCACTTAGCCTTGGCATGTCTCAGCCTGTTCCTCCCATGGACCTGAGACAAAATTGCTCAAGGCTCGTAACGTAATGGTGATTAAAAAAAGAACAGTGTCCCTTTCCCAAGGTTTGTCAGGAGAAGGGAACAGGGGGCAGCTCCACACCACGCTGCTCTGTGGAGGTGCACTCATCCCATTCTGCAGCCCCAGGGGGAAGGCACTTGCTGGCATCCAAGAGCTCTTGTCATAGCCCTGCAACAGACCGTGGTGGCAGCAGGGCCAGCACCAGCAACTCCTTTTGCACCAGAATTCATGAAGGGTTTGTGCTGCTGGTTTAAATGAATTTCCAAAATCAGGTAGTACCAGCAAGACTGGCTGTGCCAATTTTGACAGCCCCATTTAAAGTAAAGAAGGTCTGAACTACCCTCACAACCTGGATAATAAGTCAAAACCCAGAAATCCCAACAAAACAAAACAAAAAACCAAACCAACAAAACCCAGGTATTCAGATTCTTTGGAAATCAAAATGTTGGAGCTTTATAAGAATTACTTCCTTGGTTACCTTTCTGTTGCAAATAGGTATCTTCCCTTCAACAATAATAAATTAATGGTTGTCCTATTTAAAAGAAACAATGCTTTAAATTAAGCAAAATAACTCTAAATGTTATAACCAAACATCTTGTATCATCTCCAAAACTTATTCATAATTTGTTGCTTTCTCTAGTAGCTACAGAATTGAGGCTCTTGCAAAAAATTCCTGTCCACTCAAATCTACATTTTTGTCTTTTTTTAAATCAAATATTTGACAAGAGGAAACAACACAGGTTTACAAGTATTTAGTGAAGACTGTGCTTGTTGCAGTGATTTAATTTAAAGCCCTTTCACATGAGGGACTCCACATCCTCTCCACCATTTGGCATATTTTACTTTTGCCCTTCCTCAGTCTTTTCTCCTCTGCTGGCAAAGCCAAGACCCTCGAGCCTGACTGGGTTCAGTTGGCTGTTGTATTAAGGTAAACTGGAACTAAATCCTATTTAGCTTATGCTCAGGGACACTCAGAGCTTCTAGTGGCAAGAGCATATTCCAGGGGGATCTGTGGAGTTTGACACAGACAGGAGTTCAACTGGAGAGACCAGAAATGCATCAATAGGGCCAGGCAAACAGGGAAGCAGCTGGATGTCCTGACTCTTGCCCCTGTGCATCTGCTGGAACATGAATTGGTGTGTGCATGGGACACACAGACCCTACTCCTGCGGGAGCCCACATGTTCCAAACTCCCTCCTCTGGGGAGAAGGAGGCTGGAAGGAACAAGAAGAGCCCTGGCAGGAGGGATCAGGACAGCTGAGTCTACTTCACTAGTATAGAAACTAGTATAGGGGATGGGGGAAAACCAGAAGGACAAGAATATCAAGGGCTTCTGCACCAGCAGCTGAGCCTTGCAAGTGCACAGCAAGCACAGAGCCCAGGAATATTCAGAGTAACAAGGAAAACAGTGGCTGTGCTGGCTTCTCACTGCTCCAGCAGTGCTGGGTGTGATTTACTGTTGGCTCTGCTCTTGGGCAAGCCTGGCAGAGAAGCCTGCTCCCTGCAAAGCCATGGGTACAGGCTCTGTCCTGAGCCTGAGGGCTCCCAAACCTGCTTGGCAGGTCGAGGCCTCTCCAAATCCTCACAATCACTGTCACAGCCTGGTCAAAGAGGACTGGACCATCACCTAGTCCTAGAGATGAAGGCCTGTCCAAGCCATTCTGTCCCAAAGCGGAATGTTTGACCTGGTAATTCCTGGTCATGGCAGTAGATTTTTAATGAACTACTGATAATCTTTTAGAGAGACACCTCTAATCACCAGAATGATGGAGTGGAGATCAATATGAGTCAATGGTGGTTCAACACAACTCAGGTACCTTACAGAAACCATAGGGCAAGTGAGGAAGCAGCTCAACTCAACTGGCTCCTCTCCAGCAATGAGCACTCTGCTCCTCAGGCTGATGTTGCAAGAGATCCCCGCGCTGGAAGCTGAACGAGGATGCCCCTGGTCAGGACATGGAGGATGAAGCTCGAAACACACCCCTGGCTGGGCCAGGTCTGCTTTTGTGGGAAGCCAAATGTATGTGCACAGCATTCTCTTCCTGCTCCCCAGGCAGGATGTGATGGTCCAGCTCTGCATCCCCACCCACAGAGTGAGGCACTGCATGGCAGCAGCTGCAGGATGGATCAAGGGTTATGTGTCCCCAGGGATGGACAGTGGGGCTTTTCCCACAGCCACATCCCACAGGGAATATTCCAGAACTGTGTGGTGCCTCCCATGCAGCCAGTGGAAGGACATACCAGGACAGGCATCCCCTCCCTTCTAACGATGCCTGAGGAAAGGGGAGGGTTGGTGGTTTCTAAGAGCCCAATCCCTTTTCCTTGCCTTTCAAGGAGCCCCCCTCACACCAACTGCCTCCACAGATGCAATGAGGCAGAGCTGGATATGGGTCTCTGCACTTGTGCCATGTGACATAAATGGCTTTGCAGACCCTAATGCTTTGGAGCTTACAGCTCCACATCCAGGTAGTCCCAGGACAACCATTCTGCTCGGCTCACTGATGGCAAAGCTGTTAGACATGCACGTTGAGAGCTGAGAGACAAAACAACTTTGTGGTCCTGTCCTCCCTCCACAACCAGAGTAGTGTCCTGGCCCTCTCTTAGAAGCACAGGCTCTGCTTTCTCCCTTCGTTCTCAGGAAGCAGGAAAGTCACACACTGACCTATGAGCAAGTGCTGTGCGAGGGTTAAGCAAGAGGTGCTGATGGCATCTGTCTGGGAGCCAGCAGGTAAGTCAAGAATTTTCCCAGCACATGCCTCAGCCTTGGAGTGGAGCGAGCCAAAGTGTTGTAACACCTCCTACAAACTCAGAAGACACATTAAAGAAGTTCACAGGATGGAAGCACTCTTAGGCCTGTTGCATAATCCAGATAAGTAGATAAGCCTGTAATATTTGCACAACATCGTGTCCCTTCCATGGCCTTGTTACTGGTCTCATTTTGCAGGACTTAGTTCAAGGGATCTGATGGATTGAGGACAGCTTTCAGGACATCTATTCCTTGGGAGGTGGCTGTGACCCAGCTCTAGCATTGTGACACTTGGAGCAATCAAAGAACAGGGACACCTTGCTGACAGCTGTACTTTATGCTTTGCAAATCTCTCCCAAAGACGTTTTGGAAATGGCACTATGACACCTCTTGGGAAGTTTGTCATGGAAAGACACTGGTAGTGCAAAACCACCATGAGAAGAGAAAAGTGTCCTGCCAAAGATGAAATAACCTTTGCATAAACACACAGATACACACAGCTTAGGCACGTTCCCAATCCATGTACTTGAGCCAAAGGGTACAGGATGTGGGCATTGAGTAGTGTCAGGACGCAGGTGCCAGAGAAAGAGGTGGAACACTGTTGAATGCATTGACTGAGCACAGACATGGTCCAGAACATGCAAGGATCTGTCTTGCTTCAGTACCTTCCCTCTCTGGGATTTACCAGGCAGCCCGAGGGGAGGGCACAGTAGCATCTACCCAGCAAATGGATGGCATCACCTTGTACTTCTCTTTGGACTGTGGGTGCAGAGAAGATGCAGCCAGTAGGCTCCAGGGATGTGCCCCAGGCACAAGGGAACACACTGAACTGAGCAATGAGTGCTGCACTCTGGGCACTGGCACAGTCCTACATTGACATAACAAGCAAGGAAGGATGTTGTGCCAAATGCCAGCTCTGGCCTTCCTTTCAGGAGCTTTCTCAAAGTAAGTCCTGGAAGGGAACTGGGTGGGCAGAGCAGGAGGCTGGGACTTGGTGGGACCCTGCTTGCAGCTGCCCAAGACCCACCCATTGTGCAAAGAGCCTGAACTAACAAGCTGAGGGCTAGAGGGGGTTGGATGTGCAAACTTTCTGCCACAAGGACCCCAGCCAGGTTCCAGGACACACTAAATGGATTTTCATCTGCCAAGGGATTGCAAACCTCCTCCCCACTTCTCTGTTCAGAGCCTGCAATGCCTTGTCCTTGGGTGCAGGTGATCTTCTTCAGGGATCTGTCGCATTTCTAAATTGCTGCAGAGTATCAGGAGGAATCACATTGCTCCTCAGACTCTTTAAAGACAAACAGACACCCTGTGCTATCCAAAGCCCATCAGCCCCAGCCCACTCTCACACCATGGGGAAGGTCCCAGGCCTTGCTGTGCACCCCAGTCCTCTGCTCATCCCCCAGTGCTTTAGCAGTGGAGTTTCCCTCTTCCTCCTGGCTTTCTTTGCCTTGCTCCCAGGCCACAACCCTTTGGCATAGCCCATTCAGAATTTCTGCCAGGAGTGCTCATGGCCACAGTGTGGGACTTGCAGGGAAAACAGGCCTCACAGGTGGGATCATGGGGTCAGGAGGGGTGGGTTGGGGTGAGGGGAGCCCCTGCCTCTGCAGGTCCCTGGTCTGGTGAGGCATACCCAGGGCCAAGGGGAGGGCAGGGACTCCTGGCCACTGGGAAGGGTTTTCCATGCTGTGCTCCCTGCCCCTAAAGCCACCTCTCCTGTGGTTCCTTCTACATCTGAACCATGAAGTATGTCTTCTATCTGCCCTGTCCCCACCTCAGCCTCATCCACCTACTGTGGGCACAACCTGATCCTGGAGGAAAGTTTTGTCCTCTTCAGCTGCAGGAGCATGCAAAGAGGGAGAAAGCAGAACAGAGCTGCCTCGTAGTGGGGGTACAGATGGCTCTCCATCTTCTCCAAAATCTCTTCCAGGGGAGTGCCACATAGCCAAGACTAGCCAGGAAAGAAGGGAAGGAGTTGACATAAGTGATGCTAAAAGACTTTCCACTCATTGCTTTTCCTTCTTGGTGGAGATTGTAGTGCAATTGCAAGATTGCAAAATCCATGCTTGGGATTTTTTTAAAATGCTAACTTTGAATTTCCAATCTCGAGTTGGCCAGAGGGCCATACTGAAATAACAAAAGACCATTTGTTCTCCTGAGGGGGGAAACTAGAGGCTTGTTTGTTTTCCTTTCACATCAGAAAGTCAAAGCTTATATATATAACTTACTGAAGTCTTGGATGAAATAGAGCAGGTGGTTTTGTAGCATCAGATGCACCAAGAAAACATAGTTCTATTGCTTGAGTTGTGACAAAATGGTTAAAAATGTCAGTCATTGTTTGCTTCACTCAATGACTGAATAAACATCTGGGAGAAAGGGCTAGTCTTCTGAGTTTCAGTGCTCATCAGTGAGGGTCAGAAGAAGCTCATTTTCTGCATGTGGGACCTTTAACATGTCCTACAGGAAAACCAAGAAATGTCAGAGGTGACCTTCCTGGCAAATTAAATGTGAAAAACAAGGAAGCCACACTAGGCAGGCTTTTTAAGGAAGCAGAAAATGGGCACAGACCATTTACTTTTCCTCAGCAGATCTCTGTGAGGTCATTGTACCACTGTAGACTACATCTCAGTTTGACTGATAACAGAACTGAGTACTGGCACTCTGCAGCTGAGTCGTGTGTGGGTCTGAATTCATGCAGAGGAGGAGCAGAGCCTTGGAGCAAGAGCGAAGAACCTGTGGTTGGCTGTGGCCAGCTGTGGTGAGGAGCTGAGCATTTAGTCACAACCTCCTGGTCTTATCCTCATGCAAAGCCAAAAGACAGAGTGCCTCTTGTGAACACTGGGGGCTGGATGCAATAAAGGCTCAAAGGAAACAGATGGACTGTATCCTGCACTTCCTGTGGAGAGGCTCCCAGAAACTCAAGGAGAGACACACTTTGCCAAATGAACCTCACCTCCTGTGCGACCTGCACTCAGGTTTCGCTGCCAGGACACAAGCTGGCCACGCTCTGCCTTTGTCTACATCGCCACAGTGGCCTTCATCTGCCCTCCTGATTCCTGCAACTGTTGGTCTCATTTTTTCCTGTTGGTATTTTCCTGTTGGTATTTAGCAAGAATAGTTGTAAGGATCAAATACAGGACTCCTACAGCTGGAGAGGCTGTTGTGATGAACAAGCAGTGGCAAAAAACTCACTCACCATGTTGAGCTCAGCCCAAGGGCAACAGAGAGCTGCAACAGGGATGCCATGGGCATCACCTTTCACAAGGGAAAGGTTTGGATCTACACTGGGAAACGAACAACAGTGTCCTGCTTGCTGCTCAGGATGATCAGATACAACCAATAAACGACCAAAGAGAAGGAAAAGATGCAATACACAAGATAAGGCAGGAAGGATGAGGCTCTGACATCCAGGAGCCAATGTCAACGCCTGTTCTCAGACCCATGGGGGAAACTGCATCTCTTCCTTCTGGGATCATGGCCATATAAGCCAAGTCAAGACTGGAGGTTGGTACAGACACAGCTCCCACATGGCCACATGGGAGCTGCCTGCAGAAGTGCAGCAACATTCTCACTCCAACCATGCTGCAAAGAGAAGAGTTACTCCCCATCACCAAGAGCACAGTTGCCCCATTTGCTCTCACATGTGCACAGACACCGTTCAGTTCTCCATTTATTCCCTTTGACAAAACTGAAGCTGCTGAGATCATGTACCTTGAAGAAGAGTGGCTGAGCTGTTCCCAGTGTGTCAGGAAGGCTGGGCTGGCTGGGAGCTCGCAGGGAGGGAAAACATCAGTCACAGGAGGGTCCTTCCCTCTGCAGTCAGGATGGTGCTGTCTCCTGGGAAATGCTTCACTCAACTGCAAGTGGCTGCTGACAGCACCCAGCCAGGCCTGGGTGTGCTGGATGTGCACAGAGCTGTCCTGGGGCAAGCAGGCACGTTTATACACCATGAGCATCCTCTGTTTGCAGGTTATCAGGCTCTCACAGCAGACGTTCCCTCTCCTCCAGATCAGCAGGGACACTCTGCAGTTTAACAATCAATCTCATCAGAAACAACAACCTGGAAGCTGTCCCAAGACACCCCAAGAGTCTGCACTGAACCCAGCCAGAAGCTGCCCAGCTGAAATGTGTTGTTGCAAATGGGCATGAGCAGAAATTGCAATTGCTGGAGGGCAACAACCCAAGTCTTATTCAAAATAAAAGGTGGGCTACTTTTAAAAAAAAATTATTTATTGTCCTAAAAAACTAAACCATTATATAGCCAAAAAATACTTTTGATTTAGGTTTTTCTGGCAATTTATACTTTAAAAGCTTTCTTTAAAAGACTGGAAGAGGATAAAATATTTATAAATTATACAAGTGAAATATTTATATTAATTCAAGCAAACCAAATATTTCATAATGTACTCTTCCATTAAATTTTCAGCTATTTGCCCTAATTCAAGCAGAAAATAGTTTCAGATACTCATGAACCATGGGATGGGAAATGATAGCTAGTGAAAGTCAGCTAATAATTGCTCATCTAAATCACTTTGGCAAGGCCAAAAAACAAGTCACCAAAGGAAATGAAGATGGGCAAGGTAAGCGAAAGGCACGTGGATGGATCTGAAAGGCACACAGATGGATTCAGCTAGCTCTGGTCTGCAGATGCCAGAAGCTTCGGTGACTCACAAGAATTCCTTTCCTCCTCTTTTTGGCTCATGCAAATATAGTTTGTGCTTCTTTCCCCTGCCCAAGGTTTGTTCCCTGGAAGTCCTGGCTCAGGAATCAGCAGGGTCAGTTCCTGCTCTTCTTCTCAGACATCAAGCACTGTGCAGACCAGAGGAGCTCTTGGACGAGGTGGTGGCAAATGGGGACAGGCAAAGTTTAGAAAGCTGAAGCAGCAACAGGAAGCACTGGGGGCAGGGAACATTCATGTTGCTGTTTCCTCCCACACCTCACTGGGCAGTGCACGGTGGTGTGGGGCCAGATGGAGCCCTGATGGAGCCAGGAGACCCCTCATTGAAGGGATGTGTTTCTGGAATCCCCCACTGCCCCCATCTCCTGCTCCTCCTGCCAGCTCCACATCATTCTCCTTGGATCCCCCTTGTGACCCCTTCCCATTGTGTTCTCCATTAGCAGCCTACAATTTTTTCCACACTCATTTCACAGCTTGGGGGTGAATTGCTTCTTAGGAAAAACAGGCCAATGCAACACATTTGGAGCAACATTTCCAAGTTATCCCAGAAACCCAGTTAACTTCCCTGCACCCACTGCAGAGATGCTTCAGAAATTCCCCTGGCAAGGTTACCCAGTATCTGACACACCATGACTGTTGCCCTGTTTTTGATATCCCTTGCAGGATAATCCTCCATCCTGACTGCTGGGACCCCTCCAACTCTGCACTGGCTGTGTTTTGCAACTCAGATATCCCAGCAGGAGAGCTGTCCCCGGGGGCAATGTCTGTACCAGGCATGCACTAGGTGCCCTTGTCTAACTTAATTCAAAACAAAGCAGAGAGGGAGCTGCACTGGGTGTCCAGGTCTTCAACTACAGCCTGCCAGCTCCTGCAGAGAAGGTTTCATTTCCCACCTCCAAGCTGGAGCTCCACAGGGTGATCTTAAACAGTCCCAGATATTGACCCAGAGGAAAGGAGGCACTGGTCAGCTGGAGCTGGACAGACAAGTTCTGTGCCATGATGCTGAGCAGTCACAGCTCTGACACTGATCAAGACCCACATCCCTCAAATCCTTTCCTTCTAAATAAAATAAACCACAGCAAGGGCTTTAAAGGCCCCTGACAGAACGTCCAGGTAAGAAAGCCAGACCACTGCTGAGATAGTGGCTGAGAGCAATAGGTCAGTGGTTGGACTCAGTGAGCTTAAAAGGTCTTTTCCAACCTAAGTGACTCTGTGATTCCATGATCTCAGATGTGCAGAGCCCAGAGAAGATTGTTCCTGTGCACCTCCTGGTTCTGGTATTTTTCAGTTAGCTGTGTCTGAGGGTATGAAACTGCAGAGACATCTGACCACTGCATTCCACGTAAAAATGAAACTAATAAACCATATGTTTTTAATCAGAGGGTAGTAGCAGCAGGTGAAAACAAAACAGCTTGCATTTCCTTTGAGACTAAGGAGCCAGCCTTGCAATACTGACACCCAGGAAGCCCAGAGATGCTGGCTGGCATCCAGTGAGCCCCATACTGGGAGATGCAGACCTGGACAACAAGCTCTTCAGGTCCCAGCACAGCACCCAGCACCAAGTAATCCCAGATCATTCCCAGCTGGCTGGTGCTCACAAAGTCCTCCAGTCTCACAAGGAGAGGCAGTGGGCTGAGCCTTACCCGCCACCATCTTCTCACATCACCTGGGCTGGTGACTGGCAACACCCGTGATTCTCTGGACCATTTCTGGGTGAAGATGTAGAGCTACTATTAGTGAGACTGCAAGGCCATAAATGTAAAATAACTACATTTTCCATCATCCTCTCTGGGATAAACTATCTCTGCTGATCACAGCGTCCCTCACTGCACTGGCTGATGGGATGGATTTGACATGTCCCTTCCTTTCTTGGTGGGTAGGGAACATTTACCTTTGTCAGCAAAGGCAGTGCTCAGCTCTCCCAGGCAGGGAAATCTCAGAACTGCACAGTGAAAAGGAAAGGGGAAGACCAAGCCAGGAAGTGGAATGTTATTTTCCTGTCTCTGCAAGTCATCAATAGACAGAAGGGAACATCACCAGTCAATGACCAGCATGGGTGGAACTGCTCAGCCCATCAGCTGGAGAGCAGCCACGATGTTACAGGGAGGCAGGAGTCAAATAAGGCAGCTCAGAGCAGAGCACAGGAGCTGTACAGCATCAGAAAAACCAGAGAAGGTCAAGCCCTGCACTCGGGCACAGCTGCAGGAACCTCAGCAGATGACATTGCTCTGCAGCAGTTTACAACTGTCAGTGGAGCACCCACAGAAAGCACCAGCAGCACCCTCAGTGCACAGACATCCCTGGGAGAAGCTGGCCAGGGGTGAGTGCACTGTTGTGTGGAAGGCAGAGACCCCCTCGTGTCTGAGGGGGATTTGGATACTGGAGGCAGGTGACAGTGGCACTGGAAGAGCATCTGGGTCAGTAGAAGGCCATGAGGTCAGATTGGGGTAAGCAGGCTGAGCTGCCTCTGAACTAAGCTGCTGGCTGTGTGACCCAGCAGATTAGAAAATATGCAGCTTCTATTGGTACCCTGAAAGCCCATGGCAAGGTACCCCTCAGTGAGAAGCCAAGGATCAGCACCTTGGAATGCTGTCCATGGGATGGAGAAGATTCCAGCAGTTACAGAAGGACATCGATGGTATTGCTCATACCACATTTCGCAAAAAAAAAAAAGCTGGATTTGGATTTCAAACAGCTCAGAGCACTTGTCAAGATTCATCCTCCTTCCGCTGCAGAGAGGGATTGGCTGGCTCAATGCAACAGCACTGCTGTTGCTGCTACAACTCTTGTTGGCCTTGCCCTTTTCCTACTTCAGTCATTGCATAGAATGCAAAATATTAAATAAATGCATAATAAAGGGAAGATTTGGGTCACAGAAAGAGCACAGTGAGAGCACAACTAGCGCCAAATATTTTCCCATGCCCGGTGTGTCACTACAAGCTGGGGCAGGTGCATATAGAAAAACAAAGTCCATGTTTGTGCACTCTTTAAACTGTCATTGAGCTGTGTTTAGGACCCAGCAGGAAACTGAAACTCCTTTTTGTGATGTGGAGACTACTGATGTGTAAGTAAATCACATTTTATCTGGTTATTAATGTCAGAGCCAGGGACTCCTGGCAGGTCTGGCTTAACAACCCAAACAGCAATATCCATATAATTACTATAATGTTTGTTAATGCCAAGGTAGCAAAAGGTGCAGAGATGTCGCCCGTGGATGAGGGCTCTGTGAGAGTAAGAAGGGCACAGAGGGGCCTTGGACTGCAGGGAGATGCACCAGTCTCCCCAGCAGCCTGAGAGCCTGAGCATGGGGACAGACCAAAGGAGTGAAGCAGGGAAGTTCCCTGCAAACCCCAAACCTGATGACCCCAACAATGAGAGCAGAGTGATGCTGCTGGTGGATTGGCTTGGTGGGACACCCCCAAAGCACACCACAGCCCTCAGACTAGTACCTAACCCTATCATGTGCTAGCAGGAGAGTCAGGTGCACAGCTACATTCTGTCCTACCTATGCACATACATAATTCTATTACAGGAAGCCCTGTCCAGCTGAAACTGGCCACAGACTAGTTAATCTATGTGCCCACAGGGTTTTGGTTACTGGCTCTGACCTGAGCACCCACAGGAAAACACCTTCACTGCTAAAGTTCTTTGTCACCTATCCTGCTTCCTGAGGTGCTGGAGAGCATGGCTGGGATTTGTGGCTGCCCAGAGCCAGCCCAGCACTACAGAGCTCTCCCTGGGAGGCTCAGTCAGGCCAGGCTGCCACGTGCACAGGTGTGCAGTTTGCAAAGCCCTTTGGTTTTAGCTGTACCTCTACTAACCCCTGATGCATCCTGCCTGCATCTAGGATAATTATCCAAACCCTGTCTGTCTCTCATAAGTCAGACTCCAACAGCATCCATGGGACAGGAGCTGCCACCTACTTCCTCCCTAGAAACACAAATGGAAACAACACAATGAGAAATTGCCATGGAAGTCACTGGAGAATGCAAAAATTCCAGTTGCAGCAGAAAATTCAATTCAGGATCATCTCAAGAGGGGAAAGCAGGTTTTATTTTTGACAAAGGTGATTCCTTCTCCCAGGTTTCACTCACTTGTTCTCTCATGCTCACATAGGAGCACCACGATGTGTGTGCCCAGGCAGCTTGGTCAGGACCACTTGTAGTGACAGAGGAAATGGGGGACAGCAGGTCCCAGCAGCTTCCCCTTCCTCACCACAGCTCCCAGATTCTCCTCAGGTGAATGGCTATGCCCTGGGTCTCAGGCGTGCTTCTTGTACCCTGTGGGAACAGACAGTGATCGTGATCTTTTGTCTCTTCACCCTGTCCTGCCTGTGAGTCATGAGGAGCAGCTGATTTACTCATCTGGTTGGGCTCCTTTGGGGTGTGATCTCTCCTTTGTTTTAGACCCTCCTTTGTTTTACTGCTCTAGTTGTCCTGAGAAGCTGCATGCCACTTGCTCTGCTCTCATGACCTGCTGATCAGGCAGAGCCAGCACATGCCCTTCCTTTAACCCTTCCTCTCTTGCTGTTTCTCCTGCTGCTTTCATACCCAAACATCTCCAGTCAGGGCAATTTTAAGTTTTTGTTACAAATCTCCACAGCCTGAGCTAAATTCCAAATTGCTGACACAACATTACAGAACCCCCTGAAAGCGCAGCAGGTTTGGGTTTCTCCTTGCAGTGTTTCACACACAACTACAACATGGTCCCCTCTTGCCAGCTCCTTGTAAAGCTTTGGTATCAGCATTAAAATCTGAATTTAGACATCCATTGCTTCCACAGAAGGATGGGAGGCATCACAAAACCATCTTGGTCTACCAGGACATTTCCTTTGAAATCACTCCTTGCACCGGTTCAGTAGACTCCTGACATAATCCCACATTCTCTTTGTTATATTTTGTTGGGGCCCTGCAACTTTAAAACTGGATCTCCTTCATGTTCAGTTGTATACATGCACAGACAGAAGATATCTAATTTGTCTAAAAAAGGATGAGATCTGACACAAATCCTACATCCAGGAAAGGCTCTGAAAGCTCATATACAGCCTGTTGATCAGATGGGGGCTTTTTTTGTATGACGTCTCTCCCATCTGATATTAGAGAAACAGAAAACCAGGTTAGAAGGACCTCAAGGATCATCTGATCAAACCTTTCTGTGCAAAGGCAAGGTCTAGACAAAATGGCCCAGCATGCAGCTGAATCTTAAAAGTCTCCAGATGCTGGGGAATCCACCGCTTCCCTGCAGAGATTATTGTCATTTTGAAGAATTTTTCTTGTGTGTCTAGTCAGAACCTCCCTAACTTGTACCTATTGCCACTCATCTTTTCCATGTGACTCCTTGAAAGAAGGAAGTGTCCATCCTCTCTGTAACCACCCTTTAAATAATGGAAAATGGTAAAAATGTCTCTCCTAAGCCTTTTTTTCTCAAGATTGGACAAACCCAGGTGTCTCATCCTTTCCTCATATGACAACTTGCCAGCCTTTGAATCATCTTTGTGACCCTTCCATGGACCCTCTCCAGCCTGCCCAGTTCTCTCTTGGGTAGTGGAGACCAAGACTGTACCCAGTATTCCAGGTGGGGCCTGACAAGTTCTGAACAGAGTGGGACAATTACTTCTCTCTCTGCTGGTGATGCCGTTGCTGATGCAGCCCAGCATCCTGCTGACTCTTAGCTGCAGCAGCACACTGGTCAGACACACTGAGCTTGGTGTCCCACTGGGTACCTTCCACAGGAGCTTCTCCCCGGCTGGTGGGTCCCAGCCTGTGCTGCACTCCTGGCATGTTTTGCCAGGTACAAAACTTCCCATTTGTCTTTGCTGAACTTCATATGGTTCCTGTGGGCCCACTCCTCCAGCCTATCCAGGTCTTCCCTCATGTTGGATAATAGATCCATGGTAAGAGTTTTTTCAGCCTCTCCCAGCCAAGCTCCTCAGGGTTTCTGCATACAAGGCCAAAAGCAAAAGACTCAGGTGCATCAAGGAGCATCATCATCATCATGGCTGGGCTTCGTGAACGAAGATTTGAGAAGGGCTCTCCCCACGTTTGCTACANGGCAACCACCCAACCACATGGGGAAGCACTTCCAAAAATAACCCACAAAATGTGAAAGCTGAAAAGAAAGGAGAGAGAGACCAGGTCAGGGTGGAGGAGACCACAAAGATTTCCAGTGCATTATGGAAGAATAAACAAAGTGCTATGCTGGAGCCCCTTTCCCAAGTTTCCCTGCTAGAAAGGGGTTCCAGCAGTGCAAGACCACAGTCACTTGTATCTCATCCCTCAGCAGCACCCAGACACTGCTCAGGCACTGCCTGCCCTGTGCACTGCAGTACTCCCTGTTGGTGCCTGAACCCCATAAGGAGCCCACAAGGAGGCCACGAGGAGCCAAGGCTATTCCGAGCTGGGATATGAAATGAAAATTCACTGGGTTCTGCACACACAGGAGCCCACAGCATATCCCAAATACCCCAGAGCAACATGAGGAGGAATGCGGTGCCCCATGAAGCCAGGCAGCTCTATCAGCAATCCTGCGCCAAGGAGAGGATGAGAGGGATAGAACAAGGGGGAATGGCTCTAGGCTGAGAGAAGGTAGATTTAGATTAGGTACTAGAATGAAACTCTTCCCTGTGAGAGTGGGCAGGCCCTGGCACAGGTTGCCCAGAGAAGCTGGAAGTGTCCAAGGCCAGGTTGGAGCAACCTGGGCTGGTGGGAGGTGTCCCTGCCCATGGCAGGCAGTCGACTGAGATGAGCTTTAAGGTTCCTTCCAACCCAAACTTTTCTGTGATTCTAATGTGCTGGAAGAGGATGGGTAGGAATATCAGCAGAGGAAGGGTGTTCACTGGAGGAGACAGGAAGGGGCTGTGAGGAAGGAGCTGTTTCACAGGATGTACCAGGAGATTGAGACTCATGGAAGGACATCACAGTCCTCCCTCCCTGCTTTTTTTTTAAGGACAGAACCATCAGTGGCCCAACTCAGGTTACTCCATCAAGAAGAGCAGGGAGCAGCTGAGAGCTGCAGACAAGGCACCCTCCATCCTCTGTGCCCTCAGGGCTGGCACATAGGTCAGGGGATCTTTGATCTTCCTTTCTGCTTGTGAGTGCAGCCCAGATGAAGCTGGTGGGTAGCCAGGGTTGGTGTCCCCAAACTAGCAAATGAGATATTTAAGCCAAGTGCTCCTTTGAACCTGAGCTGTCACGGTGCTCCTGTAGCACAGCCAAGGCATCTCTGCTGGCCTGACCAGCATTGTCCCTGTCTGGGCCACCACACGGGCCATGCCTGTGGCCTCAGGACCTCCATGCCATCAGCAGCTGCTGTTCATGGAGCCACTGAGGGCCTGAGCAGCTCCCACACCTCCAGACTGAGCCAGAGCTGCCAGAGCTGGCCCAGCAAGCCAGCCCAGGTTGCAAATCCACAGCTGACAGGACAAGCCCAGAGCAGACAGGACAGCATTCCTGGGCTGCAAGCAGAGCCCCTGGCACACTCCATGAGCTGTTCTCAGCAGGATTATGCTTGCAAATGAGCTCAGCCAGCTGGGACTCCCAAAACTCCCCTATGCAGCCCAGGGGCCATCCCCTGCTCCACTCCCAGACTTGCAGTCTCTGAAGAGGGCTGTCAAGGTCAGAAAGATCCCACCCTGGAGTCTGCTCCCCCAGCCACAACCATGTGAGGGGTCTCACTGGGACAGCTCTCCTTCCTTACCAAGGAGCTTTGCTCTTTGCCTCGTGTCAGGTGCTCACACAGCTCTTTGCAAGGGCAATCATGTTGATCTTTCTTTTTTTTTTTTTAATTGAAGATTTTCCTTTCCAGTTAGAAGTTCTCCTGCTCCATAGAGCTTAGAAAAATGGGTCTCGTTCTTATCTGCAGGCATGAGCTGATAGCAGATGAACTCTGGCAGCTCTTCCAGAAGGGTGTGTGCAAGGTGATTTCAGTCATAAACCCATTGTGGGTGGGGTGGGATTTATTTTTTTTTACCCTCCTTATTCTTCACTTAGATAGTTGCACTGATTTACAGATTCCCTGTGTCTCCACGGGTTTATATCTCCTGAGGAACGTTTGACTATAAAAGTGGCTGCCCAGCCACGTGTGCAGGAGGGGTGTCCCCTGCAGGGGACTTCTCCAACCCAAACAGGCAGCGCAATGATACTGCAATTTTCCTCCCAGTCCCCAGGACTGAGCCTGATCCTCTGGTGGGACAGGGGGACAAGGGCCGAGAAACTCACCATCCCAAGGATGTGGACATCCATGCTGGAAGTGCAGGGTGAGCTGTGCATGTCTGGATGCTGCCAGTGAGCAGAACAGGACAATGCAAGGAGGGGGGAGGGGGGGCAAGAAGCCACAAACAGCCCTTTTGGGGAGTGAGGGGTTAGAAGATGGGCTATGCCAGGCAGCAGGAGCGGGCCAGGGCTCATTCCAGTAGAGCTGGAGTTCGAGGTGAGCCGTGGCCACCCAGACACCCCCTTTGCATGGCAGGAAGATGCCTTTGTGCACAGTTTATGCATAATAGATCTTCTGAGGAAAGAGATACTGTCTCCTTGCTCCAAATACAATTTCAATTAGATGAATAGCAGCGTAATCCCATAGAGGCGCTCAGCTGGGAACTGACCATGTGAGAGGCAGCCAGCCCTCCCCCAGCCGAGTGGTGAAAGGGGATCCCCCCCTCAACCTGCCGTTGAGGAGGCCCCGAACCCTCCAACAGGGACCATCTGCTCCTGCAGCAGCCCCTCCTCCCACAGCCCCCAGTGAGAAAGAGCCAGGGCTGCCAGTTCCTTCTGAAACAAAGGCAGCACTGTGGGGGTGGTGCCTTCAGCCCCCCGGGACAGAGGAAGAGGAGGGACGGAGAGCCCCAGTGGCTCCTGGGGAGACCCCTGTGCTTCGACCCTTTGGAATTGGCAGGAATGCTCCAGGAGAAGATGGGGCACCAAAACAGGAACAAACTATTGTTCCCTTGCATCAGATGATGCCACCAAAGGGAAAAAGGAGAAAGTAAGGAGGGCAGGTCACAGGGAGAGGCTCCAAACTCTCCTTTCTCCTCCTGCTCTGCCCCTGGCACATCCCAGGGCAGGCACTTGCTTCCTCTGCCATCCTGGCCGAAGGGCAGAGCTGCTTCACCATCTGCCAGCAATGAGACAGCATCAGTCAAGTACAGAGCTGAGCACCCTCTTTCCTCTGAATATCTCTGGGCTCTCGAAGGGAATTGCCTCTCGCACTGAAATTCTCAGACTTGTCCCTTAGTGACAGAGAGGCAATTTGAGGAAAGTCTTGAGAAACTTACATTGTGCAACTGGGAGTTTAAAGAGATTTTCAACCCACAAGGCGACTGACAACACTTTTGTCAGCAACTATTACCAAAACCCTCTGGTTCCACTGTTATAGCAACCCCTTCCCAAGTAGAAATGCACTTCACTTGCTGCTCCACAGCAGATGGGCTCGATTCACAGGTATCAAACACCAGATCTTTGGCTTTACGGTGTCCTACTCCATCCCCCCACACATCTCAATACCCTCCAGAACAAATCCCCCTGCCTGGGGCACCCTCCATTTCCCTGCCTCAGGACGGACGGGAGAGCAGTCCTGCAGCACACGAAGGAAACACCATCCAGCCCAAGGGGCAGCCTGGCGAGCTCTGCAAGGCAACAGCAAGTCAGTTTCTTGCTAAAGTCAACAGCTCAGAGCCTGAATACACACAGCTGGGCACAAAATGGCTGGAGATCACATCTGCTGAATAAGTGGCCATTGTTATGCTTTGTCACCCGTTTCAGAGCAGATAGCACTTTAAAGCCATTTGGTGTTGCACTCTGAATAGTTAAAAAGGTCAAGCTCTGAGCATGGGCAGTGGGGTGTTTTCCCAGCGTTGGAGTGTGATGTGAATATTCCCAGGTGCGAATATTTGTCTGAACATCCGCCGCCTTCCCAGTCCCCCAGCTCGGGAAGGGCGGGCTTTGATCTCTTTCCCAGCTGAGAGCTGGAGCACGTTGTGCTTCCCCTGTCCCCGCTCACCCTCCGACTCCACAACCTGTTGCTGTGGAGCGGGACCAAAGCCAGCGATGCCGCCAGACCGAACTGGGGCTCTGCACAGCCTGACCCCGCAACCAACGCCTCAGCGTGCTCCTGCTCTGAAATACCGCACAACATGCTAATGAAAGGCCGGTTATTGGTTGCCAGTAAAAGGGGCGCTGCTTTCTCCTGCGTTTTGTGTCCCGGGATGCTGCTGGAAGCTCACAGCCAGCCAGCCAGGCGTGCGCCCCACCACGCTGCTCCCACAGCGCAGCACAAACCCAGACATAAATCGTAGTTAACCTTTGCCCTCTCTCATATGTTTGTCCAGAGGCTACAGAAATATTGCACAAGACACGTGATAGCCAGAGAAACAAAAATAACTTGTATTGAACTGTCCCAGAGTGGGAGGGATGGGGGAGTTTTTGGCAAATCAATGCTCCTCACAGTAAGAGAACGCGTTTGGAAAAGTAATGCAGACCAGGTATTCCTTTATCAGCAGGTAAAGGTATGTGTTGGGATCTCAAAAGGGGCAGACACACCCCCTCATGACTCACCTACAGGAGGGCTTTTCACTCTGACTTTGACGTCTTTGCTCTTGTCAAAGCCAAAACAACTTCTTTCCCATCAGCTCAACTCCTTCCAGCTACCCTGACTTTAAAACTCCTGCTAATTCCCTATCTTGCCTCTCCATCAGTGCTGCAAAACAAAGATGAACATGTCCTAATGCCTTGTTATATCTGAACGACACGGGATTAACTAGAAGAGAAACCTGATTTTGCAAAATCAACTGAGATTTCAGTTGCAAGAAAAATACACACCTTCTTTTGCCCTGTGTACAGAAATGGTTGCAAGATGTTTGCATCCACCTGCAGAGAGAGGTATCACCCAGCTGTGCCTGTATTTGTGATGCTAAAACTGGAGTCACGAAGGCTGATAATCACGGGAAAGAACATTCCTATAGGCTGAAACCCACGAAAGCATCAGAAAAGGTAGCAGAAAAGCCCAGTGAATATCCAGACCGAGTTTTGGGAGAGGAATCATCTGTACTAGAGCATGCAAATACAGGCTCATGCAGCTTTTGTATTCGCTTGCCACAAACCTTCGACTGAATGAGTTTTACCAGCACAAATGTTGGAGGAAAGTGAAGTTCAAAGCTGCATGCATGAGTAACCATGGAAACGGAATTTTAAATTTGCACATACGAGTATTTGTATCCGAAGTACTTTGTACGCTCGGCCAATGCGGGAAGAGGGACACCATCATGTCACAACTGGCCAATCGCGACTTAGAAACACAGCTTGAATTTCAAATATCACCTACTTACAGCAAACCTCCGTCCCCAAGCGGAATAAAAAGAAATGTGAAAAAACCTGCCTGGAATTGCCATCTGCTCGTGAATATTCCACAATTAGCAGGGACGGATTCGTTGGATACATTATTCATTGTGGATTATTCGCCCAGATCTAACAGCGATAGTATTTAAATATTGTGATGAGGAACCATTACAGACATAGAAGGTGTATGTGACTGTCCTCATGTATGAATATGGATGTGCTCCTATCCTGCAGGAATCTCTGGGAACAATAGCCTTGCTGTAACTACCTTGTCCTCTGCACCAACAGAAAACAGACAATTCGGTGATAAACTGCATTTTTTTAAATCCCTTTTCCTATCCATTTGTCCTCTGCCTCAACCCCTCCTCCTTCAACTGGGTTACTAATGCCCGAAAATCAGCTGCCATTTCGGCAACAAAGGCACTTGCTGTTTCCCTTGCTGTGGCTTAGGTTATGGAAGAGGTTTGGTGAGAAATTTTTCCCTTTTCCCCCCCAGCTTTCCAGTGTGGCCCATGTAAGGGTATGAAAATCATAAAAACAAAACTAAACAAAACCCTCCAAGCTCAATGCTCTGTTTGCACTCATGGCTTTCCCAGGAAATCTCCATGAGTTGCCTCGTATTTTGCAGTGGCCACAGCACAGATGGTTTTTAGGCCTTTTTGCAGGCTCAGCTTTCATGGCACGAAGACAACTGTCATCATCAGTGGCAGACTGACCCTTGCAGACCTGGGTGCCAAATCATGGCAAAACAGGGACACCCCAAAAAACTCTTTAGCTGAAAGCAATGACCAGCAGGCACAGAAAGAAACTGCCTTGGGAAAGGAGCAGATTTGGAGCATGTGAGGCTGGGGTAGGATGGAGCCAATGCAGCTGGGCTCTGCCAGGGTTGCTTAAGTAGAAATAGCACAGAGAAAAGGAAAGAGGAAAAATGATAAGAATAAGGGGGAGAAAAAAAACCCCATACAAATCTAATGAAAGAGTCCAAAGTAGCGCAGGATGGGGTTATGCAATTTCAATTTGTCCAGCACTGCTCACAGACAAACACTCCCTGAAGCAGCAGGGGTTGTGCAAGGGAGGGTTGTGAAATCCCCTCGCTCTGCCAGCTGTTGCCCAACTCTGCCGGGTAGCACGGCTGGACTGCAAGGATAATCCAGGATGCTGCAAACACTGCAGCAGGGCTCTGACACTGGGCACACACAGAACTCTGCCGTGCAGGCTGGGCTGTGGTGTCCTGCAGCACCGCAGTGCCCTGCCCAGAAAGCTCCCCTTTGGCAGGGCTCTCATGGAAATGGTGTAACCACAGTGCTGGAAGAGGTGGTCAAGGACAGGCAGGACAAGCCTTCTTGCTGTTACCAGTAGCCTCTCCCAGGCTACTATTGACAAAGTCTCTGATGGGCCAGGGTTTCCCATGCATGAAGTCTACAGATGTCATCCACAGGCAGAGAGGTGACTTCCCAGGTGGTTATTTCCTTCTTCATTACAAAAAAATTAGCTCCTGCTGAAATGGTAGAATGTGAGAAAGTCCCACCCAAAAGTGCCTGTAAGGTCAAGGACTGTTTGCTCAAAGCTTGCAAGGAAACTGAATGACCTTGGGGTGCATTGGCACACAGAGCATTATTTCTTGGTCCCAAAGGTTTTAGGCAGGGATAAACCTTGGGTCAGTGCACAGACACGCAGGTTTAAGACCTTGAGCAGTATCTACTGAACCCACAAAGGCCAGACAAGGATCTGCAGATGTTCATCTGAAGGCAAGCATGTAAAACCCATCAGAGTGGGTTCCAGGAGCCCAAACACTGTCTGGGAGCTCCCATGTAAAGGCTGCTAGGTCTGGTGTTTATTTTGACCTTCCTATATGGATTCTCATGATTGTTGACTGGAAGGGTAATTCCCAGATGGAGAACAGTTTTGGTAGTAGAATGATTGTCCCATGCTTGGAATCTGTAAACCCACGGAGATGTTGTCTCCCATCTCTGCTCTGCAGGGCTTGACTTGGTGCAAGTTGCACAGATGTTCTCCCTTGCCATACTATGCGGGGATTAGGCAATTAAACAGTGATTTGCAAATAGTTTATTTGTTAAAAAATGTAATTTCCATCTCTTTAAAGTTCACTGTCAAGGTTTAACTTGCAGCATAAATTTGATTGAAAGATATTTTTATTATCTGGACTTGCATTGCCAGAGGAAAGGACAGTCCTCTTTCACCCACACATCCAGGGAGACACATAGCCAAGGTCAGGGTGTTTGGGCCCCAATTCACTGGCACTTTCCTTCATTCTTCAGCTACAAAACCCACACAGCAGGGTTTATTCATTCCACGTGAGCAATGACAATAGTCACTGCCTTAGTGATCTTCAAACACAGACCAAGACTTGCCCCGCCTCTTACCCTAGGAGGAATTTCTGCTCTTGCTCAGAGCTGGATAAAGAGCTGCAGTTGTATTTCATACATTTGCAGGTGTTGCTTCAGTTGTCCCAGGTTTGCAATGCTCCAGAACCTCTTTAGAAGGAGCCAGGACCAGAGAAGGATGTGATTTCAGGGAGAAAAACCTTGTCTTCTCTTCTAGAGAAGGCTCTGGGGAGACCTTATAGCATGTTCCAGAACCTAAAGGGACTATAAGAGAGCTAGAGAGGATATGACAGGACAAGGGGGAATGGCTTCAAACTGACAGAGGGCAGATGTAGATTAGACATTAGGAAGAGATTCTTTACCATGAGGGTGGGGACACACTAGAATCTATTGCCCAGACAAGCTGTGGCTGCTCCAATCCTGGAAGTGTCCAAGGCCAGGTTGGATGGGGCTTCTGAGTAACCTGGTCTAATGGAAGGTGTGAGGGTGGCAGTGATGGGTTCACTAAGTGTCACCTGAACTGCAGCTGATTTTGAAGCAAGTTTAGGCCATGCCAGAGGGTGGTCAGCAGTGAGTTCCTGTCTGAGACCTGTTCATCTTAATACGTTTCCACTAGAAATACAGTTGGGCCAAAATAGAAATTCATTGTTGAAATGCGTCAATTTAGATCATATTTTCTACAGAAAAAAAAGTCAAAATGAATCCGTTCATTTTTCTTTTCACATATCAGTGAGGTAGAAAGTTTCATTTGACCATTACTTATTTAATTTAAAACTTCAAAGCTAAGTAACTTCTTGCACAAGAATAACATATGTGCATCAGCATTAGATATTCACCATGCAAATCTTGTTGCAATCAGCCACCAGTACCAAATTACTGTGTTCTGCATTCCCCTGCACTTTGCAATTACTCTTTTCCTTGGTCAAACCTTCCAATTTGTGCACTGATGTGAACTCGTGTGTATTTTCTTAGGGCTGAAGCAGCCTTGTCTGATAGGATCTATCCTAAAACCCCATCTGAGTGTACTTGGGGTTGGATTACTCGATGAGCCTACAGAACGAGCAGCATTTGCAATGTTTACCTGCGATTCAATCCCTCCCCCAAGGTAAGGAGGCAAAGACACAGCACATAAAAAGGCTTACCCTGATGAAGCCATCCTGTTCCAGCACAGACTGAACCAGACAGATACACAAATCATGGCTAATATCCTCTGAACTTTCATGGTATGCAAAAAAGTCTATTTAAATCCGGAACTGAGATTTGACTTCTGGGAGAAAGACTTTTCAAGCCCCAGTAAGAAAAGGTTTATTGCTTTCTTGCAGGAGACTTGTGCTCCAGACCCTTCCCTTTGCTCTTTGATCCTGGTTTCTCACCCATCCACACTTCATCCAGCATTTCTGGGTCAGCTCTTTTCAAGGCTGTTCTCTACAGGTAGTGCAGAGGAGGCCACCCCAGAGTTCAGTCCCATTGATGTTGCCAGACCTCTGCTGTCTCAGACACAACCTGACTTGTCCTCCCTGACCCGCAGGGATTGCTGTGACTGTCCTGTCCCAAGAATATGCCCTTTGGGACTAAAGCTGTCTTTTCACATGTGTCTGTACATCACCAAGCACAACGACCTGGTAATTATAACAGAAGCTAAATTACTGCTAAAATTAGGTGCTTATTAACATCATTGCCTCTGGGCACCACCACAACACTTAATAATGATGCAGTCTAAGAGGAACTCAGGACCCATCATAATCTTCATGAAAAATAGTCCTTAGGGAGAGAATTTCTGTACCAGGTCTCCATTTTCCATTAGGTCACATTCTACTCATGGGAAAAAATATCTGTTCAGGTGCCTGAGGATTTCAGTTCAGTTCAATGATTTCAACTGCCACCCCTAAGCTTTACTTTTGGTTGTAAGTTTTTAGAGCAGTTTTGGGGGGTTAAGGCACCTGGAATCAGGACACCTCATGACCATATAAAAGCCATGGAGGTCCCAGACAGCCACCTCACACACACACCAGCACAATAGAATTGGCAGCACAGAGCCAAAGCCAAGTAGTGTTTTATCCTCTCTGGTTCCCACAGTCTCATTCCTGTGACCAAAATTCCTGGTGGGGTCACCGCCAACCCCAGGATGAATTTAGGACCAGGACTGGAATGGAGCACGGTCAAACTTCAATTCGCTGCTTAAATCCAACTCAGTTGACTGAGGTATTGAAGATGAAATATGGTCCATGGCAGGTTCCTCAGGAAAGGGAGAGAAGCAGGAAGGCAAAGCCAGCTGGTTCAGATGCCGTGTGGTCAGGCAAGGGACAAAGTGAGTTCAGCATGTCATGGGGTGGGGGAACAAGGAGGAAGGGCTATGTGGCACTTCTCGGGTCCCAGAGCTGGCCTCTACCAGCCACAGCATCCTGGAGAAGGCACAGACATCCTGGCAGGGACTAGCTCCCAATCCAGGAGCTGTTTGGAGATGCAGAGGCAGGAGTAGAGCAGAGCACGTCAGGACAGGGACAGACCTGAGCACCTTCTCTGAAGACACCCCCACACACAGCCGGACCAGCTCCCTCTGTCCCAGGTGAAAGAATGACTTGCAGCACCCCAGACACGCAGCCCCAGCCAGGCAGGAGGCCAGAGCCCCTATCACTCCTCACACTTTCCCTTCTGCTGCTGATTGATGAGGCTGACAACGAGGGACTTGAGTCTCCTCCCAGCTCTGCCCCTCATGCACACCCCCACAACCACTCATATTATCTTTATCAAGCACATTTTTATGTAAATGCTCCAACCATCTCTTTCAGAGGTACAATGCCTCCCAGACTAAGCCCCTGAATGGCTCCAGCACATTTCTCGTGCCTCAGCTGCTCGCCCAGACAAACAGAAGTGTGGCTCTCCACAAAGGGCTATGGTAATGCCGAGCTGGAGGAGAGCTGAGGGGAGGGGGCAAGCAGGGGCCAAGGCTATTTCAATGAAAGAAGAAAAGCCCAGCTCTGGTATCTCGATGAGTCAAGGCTCCACAGATGGATAAACGGAGCTGCATGAGGCAGAAGGCTCAGACTCCCAACAATACCTCCTCTCTGCTGGCATGGTGGGCTCTGGGGTCCCACCACAGGGTCCGGAGCGTTGCTGTGAATGCAGGGGATGAACTTACAGCCTGGGATCTCTCCATGGAAACAGCCTACAGAGCAGGGAAGGCGTGTATGGAAAACCAGGAAAGACGGAAGACCATCATGTGACGTCCCCCACATGCCCCAGGGAGCAGTGCAAGGAACAAGAGAAGGAATGATATCCCACACTTCACCCTCATCCTACCACAACTGGGACCTTCTTCCTTCACTCCCCTCATGGTGGGACTGTACAAGGCTTCCCCCTGTGGGCTAGTTTTTGGTTCTTGGTGGCATATCCAGCAGCTCTGCCTGATCTAGGCATGCAAGGGTCTTCATTCAGGAAACAACAATTTCCTCTGCCAGGAATAGATAAAAAAGAAACATGTCCACTGAGAAAGGCTTGAAAGCATCCACAGACACCTCTTAACCAGTGTTGGAGGCTCCGACACCCATCCAGCCAGAGGGGCTTTGTAGCTTTTCTCTGCAGTGGTTTTGCAACAAACCACATGCAATAACTCAGTGCCTCCCTCATAGGTGGGACTTTTTAAGCATAGATTAGGAACAACTTCATTAGAACCCTGGTGGATGTGCCAGAGATATGGCTTGTCTTGGCCTTCCTTTGTGCTCCATCCCATGCTCAGTAAAACCACTGGGGGACAAGCCAGGATCAGTGGGAGAGGAGTCCTGATGTGTGTGGGACCCTGCCTGTTTTGGAGGGGCCCAGAGGACTGTGAAGCAATTGTGAGACATGGCAGAAAAAGCCCCATGGGGAATTGCATGTGTCTGTCTGTGGGGGAGGTCTGCATGGGGAGAGTCTGCAGGGAACTGAAGACAGAGGAATGGAGGGATGTACAGATTTTCCACCTTACACAGACTCTGGGCCAGAGTCCTGAAGGTGAGAACATGAGACAAATGTCTATGCACAAATGGGATGTTTTGGGGTGGCCCAGATGTCTCACACCAATGTCATCTGACCCTCAGAGGGTCGAACCCACAACACCAGCTCTGCTGATGAAGAGCAGCAACACCAGACCTCACCTGGCAATAGCTTCTCCCTCTCCTGTCCTCACTCATCCCAGTCACTCATACCCGCTGTCTCACGAGGCTACTGAGAAGAACTGGGCAGGTTTTTGCAGGACAAGGGGCCAACACAGCCAGAGCACTGAGAAAGCTTGACAAGAAGGTCAAGATCCATGTGGAAAGCTCAGGGCAGTGTTTCCAGCTGCCTCTCATGTACAGGAATCCAGACAGCACATGGCCTTACTCTTGCTGCCAGCCAAGCCATGCACTCAGCACATTAGTCTTCCTCTGCAAAATCAGGCCAAGGGCATACAGCCATCCTTTCCATCAATTGTTCCACTCTGCTTTGATAATTCACTGCAAGGAAGTTTGGAGTGAGGGGCAGGGAGAGTCATGGGACATCTACTGGATTTGGCCCCCTTGTGACAGGAGGGGCTGGTGCCCCACTCCCAACTCCATGAGCACGGAGATGTGGCCAAGGGAAGGGCAGCCAGTGCCCCAGACCCCTGGGCTGCAGTGCCCATGAGGATCATGGGCACCACTCTCATCCTGCTTCCTCCAGCACTACTGGCTGGGTGAGGTGGACCAGCCTCCTCTCCCCTCCAGCTCCTCCAGCTCCTCCAGCCCTATTTACTTCAGCAGACTTTGCAGCATTCACCTGCCTCACCACTGGGAAAAACACAGGAGGGACAGGGTGAGAGAAGGAGACCCCAGGGATGAATCTGGAATGGGGCTGATAGGAGGATCACGCACATGGCACAAGGGTGCAGCAGGCTGGTCTCTGGGTCCTGCCAGTGCCAGGCCAGCTTGAGGGCTAAAACAAACTTTCTGACTGCAAGTTAACTTCCCCCCTGCTCCCTCCAGACATGGAGCTTTCTGACATTCCCCAAGTTCAGAGCCTCTCCAGCATTCACTAGGCTTGGAAACACAAGCAAAGAGCGACTGAGGTTTGGGTCAGTTCAGCAGCTCTGCCCTGGAATGTGGGCTTTGTAACAATCAATTATGATAATTGCCAGTGACAATAACAGGCAGAAAATGTTTGTGTCATGGCAACACAGGAAACAAACTCTGAGCAGAGCCTTTGTCCATCAGCCCCCACTCACCAGGACAGCTCATACTGGTTGATGCCCCCTGACTTTTCTAACAGATTCTGTCCTACCCTACAAGCCCCTAGCTCAGGAGTCAAACCAGTGTGGGCTACATGATCTCAGAGCTGTCCTGACCTGGAGACAACAGCCATGGCTACACGTGGGGCAGTTTTCACTAGGACAGAGATCCCTGCAGTGCTCAGCCCCACAGAAGTACCCCAAGCAGAGTTAATCCTCCAAAATGGGGATGTACTAGGTGACTTCACAGGAAGAGCTACCTTGCAAACTCTCCTAGCACTTGATACACACAGGCATCCCTCCCTCCATCCCCCAGCCTGGGCACTGGAAGTGAGTTGGGTCCCATGCAGCTCAAGCCTTGCAAAGGTCATGATGTTCCAAAGCAAAGTTCATTCCCTGTCATTTTGCAGACAGGTATTTTACCATGGGAGGGTGGAAGACTCAGCACTGCAGACACCAGCACACAGGCAAGTCACTCCCTGTGCACCTGCCATTCCCAACCTGCTCTGGTCCTCTTCTCCTTACTCATACCCATCCTTTTGCATAGTTTAGCAATGACTGATCAGAATTGCCTCCAAATTCCCATTAAAAAAAAAAAAAAGAAAAAAGATAATATCTGGACTGAGGCCAGGGAAATAAAACTTCACCTCCACAAGACAGTGATTCAGCAGTATATAACCAAAGTTATAATTGAAGCTGCACTCACTCATACGGTTTCTGTGCTGGCATCTGCTCATGAACACCAAACCATGCGTGTCAAATTACGAGCCAGTAAGAGGGCAAACCTGATCATTTCTGCACCAAAGACCCACACCCCTCCTGTCCTTGGCTGCCTGCAGGGCTCACACATCCAGGGGAATGGGCCAGCTTCCTCCTCTTTGTCCATGGGCAGCATCTTCCTCATGCTCCACATGCAAGTAGGCCTGTGTGGTCAGCAAGTTGGATTCCTGCCACCAAGGGCATGCTCAGAAGACAAAAACATTGTATAGGAGCAAATGGATGGCATGAAGTGACCTGCAGCATCTTTACTGCCACAGTGATGTGAGACAAACAGACAGCACAGGTTGGCTCTAAGGTCTCATGTTGATGGGTAGAAAAGATAATGTCCCTTAACTTGTTTGAGCTCCAGAGTCAGAGACTTCAGATATTTTCATTTCACTCCATTTTCTGTTTAATTTGTGAGAAGTTGGGTAAGTAGCTCTGCAGCCAGCTGCTGTTCACTGGCACTGACTCCAGTCCCAGGGAGTTCCAAAAAGGCAGGTGAAGGTAATGGTGTGCCACATGTGTAGCAAGGGGAGGAATAGTGATTGACTTGCAGGCTCATCAGTCTGGCTTTGATGCCAAGTGAAGGAGCAATTGGTACATTACTCTGTTAATGAGGAATTAAAATAGAACCATATAATTAAGACCACTTACATGGTTTTATGGAAACTGATTTTGTCAGACTAGCATGGTGCTTTTGAGCATATTGAAAGATTGGAAAAGTGATTTTAGGTGAATTTCTGACAGAGGTAACTGAGTTGGTGCCATGGAAAGACTTTCAGGGACCATGTGCAGAAGTCTCTTTGTACACCAGGAATGGGTGATCTCAAGTCTGGGGGTAACCACTTTGCTATTTTCCTGCCTGAGTCTCAGCTTTTCACTTCATTTGTTACCTGTTTCCTGGAAAAAAAAATCAAACCAGGAGTGTTTTTCAGGAGAAGCACAGGGCTCTGCATGTGGTCTGAATGTCATGGCTCCCCAGAGGTCTGGACAAAACCCTGCACTGGATCCTCGTGGCACTCACAGCTGCAGAGAGAACAGCCACTCTCTGGGCTAGCAAGAGGTGTGGAACAGGGAAGCTTTTATGGGGATGTAAGACAGATTCTTGTTGTGGAGACTGAGAGATCACTGAGCCGTGAATGTGGAGGAAAAAACCCAAATGATCAGTTAGGATGAAATACTGTCTGGACCTCGGGCTGCAGCCTCAGTACTGTAACCTTTTTGGGTGGGAGTAGGAACAGCCCCTGGGGCCATACATGCAGAGACAGCCCAGTGACTCTGGGAGAGCTCCTGGGTGCTTCAGGAAGATCTCAGCAAGGGTCAGAGGCTGTAGCAGGGGGTGCAGTGGGAGGCTCTAGCATTTCCCAGTATACTCAGATATTAAATCCTGCACATGATGTTTTTTGTCATTGCCCTGGGTCTCTCCAATAGTGAAGACACTGTATAATATTTGCAGGTAGGGAAAAAAGGGACTGACATGAGTCAGGCAGCAGCTCACACCAGTTGAATACTCAGGACAAACCAACAGTGAGAGGAATGTGAAGAAACAGAGATGTGGCTCACAGCCTGGTGTTCCTCATTCCACACATCCAGCAGCCACCACCAGCCCTGAGAGCCAGGTCCAGGTTTGGTCCATGCATGTGCTGCTGGCAGAGAGGTTCACCAAGGAGGGGTTTGCCCTCAGTAAGACCGACTGTGTTGTGCAGGAGTCCACTGACCTCCCTTGACCCATCTGCACCACAGACAGCAGGAGGGTTGGCTTCCCCCTCAGTGTGGGACACCCCAAAGCTCTGTCAGTGCCTGGCCCATGCTCCTCATCACAGCTGTGCCTGAAACCTCCTGGAAGAGAGGCCTGTGAGGTGACGTGCAAGACACGGGCTGTGCCACAGTGAAGGGACACGGCAGGGCACCAACACACAGAAGGGTTGGCTGGGAGGACAATCCAGAGCTCCCTCATGCAGCTTCCCATTTGAACAGAGGTACTGCCAGTGGCAGAGGATATCACCTGTGGCTCTGTCTAGCAAAACATTTGGAAGCCTTTGAAAATCTGCCACAGCAAGGGTCCAGAGAAAAGCAGCAAATGGCAAAAGACAAATCATCAGCCAAGTCTCCTGCAGAGATGATGGCAGAGGGAAAAGTTTCTAGAGAGCTCTCCCTTCACTCCTGGGCTGTGGCACCCTGTCACAGACTGTACTGGAGATGGGGACAGTGCCTCGTGATGCTGGAGGTGTCTCTGGGCAGTAAAGCAAAGCTGTGCTGTGACAGGAGCTGTGCAGTCATTGTGAACACTCTGGAGGCCCCATGGACTGGCTCCTTGATGAAGAACACATGTATCTGGACAGATGAGGCGCCCAGGGAAACCATAAGGCTGTGCTGATACACCGATTGGTGGTGAGCTCAGCCTCAAGCATTTGCAAGGTTTTCACTGGCAGCAGGACAATGCAGAGAAAGGTTTGGCACAGGTAGCAGGATTGCTGCCCTGGGGTTTACCTGCTTGCATGGAGAATAGCACAGGAGAAAGCCCAAAGCATGAGAGGCAAGTGAAGGAAAGCAGTGCACAGATAACTAAGAGTGGGGCTGGACTCTGGTGGGCAGGTGCAAGGGACACTGTCCATGGAAGGACTTGAAGGTGAAGGAAAACACCTGTACCTGTCAGAGCAGGTGTGGAGAGTGATATGAGAGGGATTAGGCAGGAAAGCAGAAAAACAGCAGGGTCCTTCACACAGGATCCTTTACATCTGGGTAAAACAAGCAGGAGAGATGACTGAGAGTACATGAGATGGTGGAGATTAAGAGCTCCAGGGAAGTGATGTTTGCCTTGAGCTGGCAGCTGATTGTCCTAACTCCCTGGTGAAAGTCATTGGGATAGATCCAGTTTCCTTCCAGTGAGAGAAGGAAACCAGCACACTGCATCTCCATTAGTTGCTCACAGCTAATGAGCCTTATGGGGTGAGAGCACATTGAGCTGCTCAGAGATTCCTCTCCCAACCAGATCAAGGGAGCAGGAGGAAACAGAAGAGAAGCAAAAGTAGTCTGAGGCCACTTGGTGTCCATTAGCTCCTTGCCCAACCAGCAGAGAATGCTGCAAGAGAAGCACCATTCTAGGGGCTGCACCTTGAGTCCCCCCGAACCAGTGTAGGGCAGTCCCCTGTGCAGGTGCCAACCATAGCACAGCACCAAGGAGTGCATCCTGATGCACCTGCACCACCTCCCCCCTTCCTGATCCAGGCTCTGCTCAGGTGCAGCCACCTGCACGAGCCACAGGTGAAGCTGTGGAGGCTGCAGGACTGTGCTTGCTCCCCTGGTCCCAGCCACCTGGCAGCTCTGACAGGCAGCCCTGGGGTCAGGTGTGGTAGCAAAAGTGCTGCTGAAGTCTGGGCTGTTCAGGGAGAGGGGATCCAAGCACAGACACCTGTGGAGCCAGAGAGTGATGCCCCCTGATGATGGCAGAAGGGATGTTGTGAGATACAAACTGATTTCACAGCAGGACACAGCATGTCTGCCCCCCCCCTAAACAGGAGACAACACCAGGACAGGAGGCAGCTGGGAGGGGCTGAAGAAACTCTTGCTTCACCCCAGAATTCCCCCCCCATAATGTCCACTGAACAGGAAACTTTACTAAAACCCCAGGGAATGTCAAACACCTGTGGGGTTTTCCCTTGCCAGGAGTCAGAAGAGATTCCCAGGGCAGTGTTACAAAGGCTGGCAGCCCAGATGCTGAGTGGGGCTTTCAGTTCCAGATCTTGCTGTGTGCCACATCCTTCAGTAATCCAGACCCTGCACAGCAGACACTTCTTCCAGGGATTTTCAGCCAGCAAAGGTAGGAAGAGACAGATGAAGCAAGAATTTCTCGTATAACACCTACTTGCACTGACAAAGGGAAAGGGATGCTACTCTTCGTGGGATTTTCAGCAGGGCTCAGCAGTCACATGTTGCTCACAGCATGTGATTTTACTCCTTGAAGTTATATCCATAACCCCATAGCCCTGACCCTCCACTGATGACAGGCTGAGAGAGCTGGAGGTGTTCAGCCCAGAGAAAAGAAGGCTCCAGGGAGATCTTAGAACCCCTTCCAGTGCCTAAAGGTGTTCCAAGAGAGCTGGAGAGGGACTTTTGACAAGGGTCAGGAGGGGTTTTAAGTTGAAGGAGGGTAGATTTAGATCAGATATTAGGAAGAAATTCTTCCCTGTGAGGGTAGGCAGGCCCTGGCACAGGTTGGGCAGAGAAGCTGTGGCTGCCCCATCCTGGAAGTGTCCAAGGCCAAGTTGTTCGGGGCTTGGAGCAACCTGGGGTGGTGGAAGGTGTCAGAGCAGGGGGTTGGAATGAGATGAATTTTAAGGTCTCTTTCAACCCAAGCCATTGTGGGCTTCTCTGATTCTACATGTAGAGTTCTCTGCACTTCAAAGGCACTGCAACAGTGGCACTTGGCTAATCCACCAGTCAAGGCAATGTCTGACCCCAAGCCATCCTTCCTATGGTACCTGAGCAAGCATGCCCACTGAGGGGCTTCAGCAGCTTAAGAGAGAGCAGCACCTTCCCTTGTGACACCTCCTGGGCCTGTCTGCGACCATGCTGTACCCAGAAGGGCTGGAGTGATTCAGACAACAGAGCCACAGGATTGAGGTGTGGTTCTTCTGCGCATTGTGCTTCGAGCACGACCCAGAGGCACCATGAGCACCCAAGATCAGCACACAGCTGGAGGCTGCAGCACAGTCCTCACTGAGAGCAGCTGTGGGAGTGGAGCCTTTCCTTCACCCCAAGCACAATGGGTGAACACACCCCATGGATCACTTCCATCCCCCACAGACCTGCAGCAACAGAGCACTGCTCAAATCCCCCCCACAGCAACCCAGCAGTGCACACAAACTGGGGTCTCCAGGAACACACTCCTTTCCACCTCCATGTCTCCAGAACCACCTGGAAGTGCCTCTTTTTTTTTTTTTTCCTGGGCCTTTATGGTCTTTCTTAGCACACACAGAGACCCCCACACGTGTGCATACATACATGGACACACACACTGTTTGTAGCAAGCCAGCAAACACTCACACCAGAAATCTGCCACCCAAACACCCACAGAGGAGCTACAGGGCTGTGTGGACCCCCAGAGAGCAACTTCTGGTACCTACAACCACATCTCAAGCAAAAGCCTTGGACTGGAAATGCAAATAGATGTATAATTTAAATTTAATAAGGCAGTTAATGTACTGTGTGCCTGGTAAAGTATGATCCAGCTCCTAACACCCCTTTATTGAGGTTACTCCACATAATAAATTCCAAGTGAGTGATAATGGCTGTATTTGGGATTATATTAATATCTGTTCACACAAAGAGATGAGGGTATGACAAGTACTGCCCATGCTGTGCAGACATGGCAGCAGGCAGCCCATGAGCATTTTGGAAATTTTATGTAATTGCATCAGCTGCAAATGAATGAGTTACTTGACTCCCCTTGCACCCTGGCAGAGGAGACCTGCTCTCAGGTGCTCAGGGAAACTGGTCATGTACAAGTGACTGATGGAAAGGAAAGATTTAAAGGGAAACATTTTCTGCAGTGTTTCAAAGTCACTCACTGGGTGAGAGACTTGCATCTGACCACATCTGTGCAGATATCTGACTGCTTAAGTTGTTTGCAGTTTGGATAGAAAACCTGTAAATGCAGGCTCTAAACCTGGAAGCAAAAATATTTAAAGTAACCTGAGTTAAATCAAGTCCCGAGAGGAACCAGGAAATATCAAATTCAAACTGAAAAGCGAAGTTTATTTTGAGCACTACCAAAAAGCTTAGAAATAAAGTGGATATTCATTTCAAAAGTAAGCACAACACAGCACATGTAATTTATTGCACTGGTTTTTTTCAAAAATACATTTAATTGTCATTACTTAAGTAAATACATTTTGGGGACAAGTGCCAAATGAATTAATTCCCTCTAAGATCTTTATGTTTCTTTAGCTCAGTGATTTGCTGTCATGGACACAGACTGAGCCCATATCACTTCTTGTTATAATGAAACAAGATTTCATCCCAGCTATTTTTGGATTTGTCTCCTGTGCCTTTGTCCACTCTGGCAGCTCCTGCAGGCATTCACTCACCGTGCAATTCCCACCTGCGTGGGAAGGCACCACACGCTCCCATGCACTCACACATCCTCATGGCAAGGCAGGGGTAGAGGAGATCCTCAGCCTGAGAAGAATGTCTCAGGAAGGCTGATAGTCGCCTTTTAGCTTTCCTGATGTCTACTTGGGATCTGGAAAGCCCAAGAGTCACCCAGTTCATCAGCTCAGGAAATTAACCAAGGGATAGCAGAGCATCCTGGAGTTGGTAGAAAGGGTATCTGGAGGCCTCTGTCCAACCTGCTGTCACCAGCCCCACAGCTTCACCTGGTCAGGCCCTGGAAAAGACCAGAACCCATCCTGAAGGTGCCCTCACCCAGCTCACTTCTGTTCCCCCACACTGTCCCCACATCAGGCAGCTGCACAGCCAGGACCTGCTGCTCACCTGCCACAGGTGGGCTGTGTGCAAAGGGCAGGACAGGGCTCTGAAGGGTTCATGAGGCAGGGCCAGCCCTGCCTGCAGGCAGCACTGCCCCAGTTTGGCTGTGTGCCCCTGGCAGTGCTGTTGGCCACGGGCCAGGGGTTTCTCCAAGTCCCATGGATGCTCACCCCATCTCTGGGAACTGGCTCCCCCAGAGAATTGGGCATCTACAGGCCTACAGCCAACAAGCATGTTCACTCTTGGGAAAGCTGGAGAGCCCCCCTCCTATACCCAGAGCAACCCCCCCGCCTCCCCCTGCAGGGCTGTGGGGCTGGCCAGACAGGCAGAGACGGAGGCAGAAGCCCAAGCCACATGGAGATATCTCTGTGAGCATCAGATAGCAGTTCAAAAGGCAAGCAGCCTTT